>PVIC010003704.1:0-47498 GCA_004025085.1 Thryonomys swinderianus | reverse complement strand
TGGATTCAGAAGTACCTGTTCCTAAAACTAAAAGCCTCATGCCCAGAAGGAATAGCAAGATTGTCGCAAGATTGTAAGGAACATTTTGGAGATTCCAGCCATCCAGCTGGTGCTGGAACTGAGTTTGTCAGAGTGCTCCAGGGAGAGCAAAGGTACCAAACAAGGACATCTAAGCTATGGAGTTGGCAGCATGGAAACCAGGGAGTTCAAGAAATCTTCAGTGGAAACTGGCTTTCATGTAGCCAGTCCTTCCCCACAGCTGTGCGCCCTGAAGCACTCTTTATCCAGGACCCTGCTTGCTCTGTGAGTTAGTTCTCATGCCAGGCCATGGAGGCCAGGGCTCTGCGAGGTGGTATGCTGATGGAGACGTGTGAGGGGCAGAAATTAGCTTCAGATTAATTCATGTTCCACTGCAAAGAACAGCAACGAAGAAACTTACCTGCCCTCGTTTGTGATCAGGAGCTGTAATGGGGAGGAAAATTGAACAGATGAAGGTGATTTATCAGAGAATGAGAAGACAATACCTTACTCAGCTATTTTAAGAAGATGGACAGGAATATGAAGCCAGAAACAATAGACAATGTTGAGGAATCTTTCACTGAGGAGCCCACTGAAACATTTCTATAACCTGATTTTCTTCCCCCTCCCTTCAATATTCTGGACTTGCACAAATCAGCCCCTTGAAAATGTGAAAATCAGAAAGCAACAGTGGAACCTCTGGACAGCTCCAACAAGCACTTGGTAATTTGTTTACTGCAACTTGAAGGATTACAACATACAACTGTACAAAAAGAGAGACCAAGGTTACAAACATCGCCCTGTGCTTCAGCTGTTTCCAAACAACCCTCTTCCTTCAACTCTATCCAGAGTGAGACACTCAAAACTTTCTGACTCTGAATCTTTAGATATTATGTGTAAATAAAAGTCAAGAAAAGGCAAACACCAACTCTGGTTCTGGGAAGCTTGAGCAAAATGCTTTAAGATGGAATTTGAGCATTGCCAGCAAATATAAATGGAATCCTAAAACACCGTCTCTAAAAAGTCTGGGCCACAGATGTAGCTCAGTGGTGCCATGCCTGCCTGGCGAACACAAGGTCCTGCATTTAATCCTTGGTACCACAGGAAAGTAAGTAAATAAATAAAAAGCCCCTCCACTAGGAAACAACTGGTAGCAACTTATGATGATATCAAGAACCCCAAAAGACACATTTTAAACCATGTCAAGAACTCTCACCCAAGCTTAGTGCCTCCCAAATAAGTCAATCATTGATTAAAATGATCTCAAGACAATGTCTGCCACCCAGGTCTCTGGTACCAGTTTCACCTGTACTCTGTCCTTTCCTGACAATCACAAGGAAGAAACTAAGGCACTAAGGGCCAGAAAGAAACTCCACCAAAGAAGTATACTATTCAGGAAACCATACTATATTCAGAAGCTAAACTAATGTCAACTTCCTTTATAAGTATGGATAAGTGTTCATTGACCAAAAATAACTCTTACTGTGAGCACATCCATTCTAAGAAGCATAGCTAAAATGTGGTTCAGTCTGAAATACAGGCATTAAAAACAAACCACACAAACAATTGTTTGGTGTGATTTCAATTTGCAATGTCTGTACAGGGGTTTCTACTCTGACATAATTGACAATCTTTTAGATTTAAGTTTTGAAGAGATGTTTTACTTAGTAAACCAAACTATTTGGAAATTTTTCAGTATAATTCTATTGTCAATAAATGGTATAACTTATTAAATAAAAATATATCACAAAATGAAAGAAAAATCCAATAAAAGCTGGCAAGGTTGTGGGGGAAAAGAAACTCTTCTACATTTTTGGTAAGAGTTTAAACTAGCATAACTATGGAAATCAGTATACAGATTCATCAAAAACTAGAAATAGAAATTCCATTTGACCCCCTTCTGAGTATCTTCCCAAAAGAGTTAAAGTCATACAACAGTAATATATGCATATTCTATACCATCACAACTCATTATAGCTAAGTCCTAGGAACAGCCTACATGTTCACCAAATGATGAACAAAGAAAATGGGATATATATGCTACTCAGCCATAATGAAGGATAAATTTGAGTCATTTGTAGGGAAATGGGTGTATCTTGAGACCATAACCTTTAAATAAATGAAATAAATCATAAATAGATTAAATATTGCATGGTTTCTCTTATTTGAGAAACCCAAATTATAAATAATTTAAAGCACAAAATATAACATAGATGATGAAAAACAGGGACATAGTCCTTTAGAGATGAGAAAGTGATTTGGGATGGAGGGAAAGGGGAAGTTCTTTTACTTAAAAGAACTAAGATCTGATATGTACCTACTCCCCATGATGAACATGATTCATTACGTATTAGAAACATGTACTAAAAAAAAAAAGAAAATCCTCAGGGACTAGTAAGCTGTGTATCTTCATGACATGAAAACAGGATGTCAAGACTACTCTTGTATATGAAGACTAAGACATTACATGACAGAATTAGACATAGAATATAACAAATTAAAAGCATAAATATTTTAGTTTTCATTATAAATTTTACTTTGCATTATTTATCATGTTAAGTGGCCTCTGTTTTCCATTATAGTACAGTTCATCTTCCAGAACTTTCCTGCTATTTGTATGTATTTTATTGGTAATGATTTTTTTAATAACTGAGTAAGGAACGTGGCAAAACTAGAGAAAACTTTTATACCTATTTCTTTTTGCTCTCTCTCTCTACTCATTTGGAACAGAAATGTCAGGTTGGCATATATTTTTCAAGTAAATAAATGAACGAGAAGTAAACAGCAATGGATGGTCTACTTCCAGTGTGAGAAAGATCTGGAGAATGTTAGCTTTGTACTGCAGCAGATTTCTCATTATTTGCAGGAAATTTTCTCACACTGAGAGAGAAGAGAAACAGTAGTCAGGGACGTCCTCCTGAGAGCATGCAGGCAAGTCATGCCTGGGGTGCCTGGCTAGACTCCTGCCCTTGGAAGGCTGCAGCAGAAGAGTCACCAGGAGTTTGAGGCCAGCCTCGCTACGCAGAGAGCTCAAGACCAGCCTGCAGGGTTAACAGTGAGACCCAGTCTCACCCCCCCCCCCAAATACAAGCATGCAGGCAGGATAATTTGAAAGTCAGGACAAACCTGTGCAATGAGTTCCAAGCCTGCCTCAGAACAGGCGCTAACCACAGTGAGCTTTGGGTATTTTTCTTCCAAGGTTGTTTCAGTATGCAAAACAGAGCCTCAGCAGCAGCTGCTATTCAATCAGCTGTATTTTATGTGCTGGATGGGGTATTTTTAGTTGGCAAGAAAAAGAAAAACAAACCCCAGAACTTCAATTTGATTAGGAAGGCTGTTGAAAGGTCACTTAGAAGTTAAAAAATCAGATCAGTTCTTGAGACTTTGCTAGATTTCCCAAACAGTTTACTGTTACCTGATGCAGCAATGAGCAGTGTTTAACTCAATTCTCTTCTTTTGCTTGGAAAAACTTAGATAAGTAAGATGAACATATTTTTCAAGACAAGAATCGAGCAATATGAAAGTGTACAGAGCAAAATTCATAAGTTTACCCTCTATGTCACTGTCCCTCTCCTCATCGATAAGCAGGATCGATAGTTTGAGATACATTTAAAAACTTATATTTTCATAATATACTTACATATTTTACAGTATATTTATATGTCTTAGTATTTATTTTTGTTTGAGTCTTTTTAAAGTGTGATTGTGATGTCTGGATCTACTTTATTTGATTTAACAATTCGTATGTAGGATCTTTCCGTGTTAGTATATATAGTTGCACTTAGTTTCTGATGCCTTTTAGTTCACGTGCCATGCTGGAGAATGAATCCAGGGTCTGGCACATGTTAAGCCAGTGCTCTACTACTGAGTTATAGCTCTAGACTTTTATAGCACTATTGCTAAAAAGAATTTATTAAGAAAATATGAGAAGTATAGTACTAAATATTTATAAATGAAATGATATCCTAAGATTTACTTAGAAATAACCTTGACATAGAGAAGAAATAGTTCGGGGTATAACTAGAATGAGATCAATCATGTATTGGTCACTATTGAGCGGGATGGATGGAAGTATATTATATTATTTCCATCATTTTGTGTTCATTTGAAGTTTTCCATAGTAAAATGCAAAAATTTATGTGAGAAGCATAAACGATTCTAGTTCGTCAAATCACTGATCCTGCCATATCTCACAGGTTCCTGGACTTCTCCCAGCCTTGGCAATTCCACATTCCTTTTGCAAGAACTCAAAAGCTGTCACCTCTGGAAACCTTCAGTGCTTCTGTGGGGGTAGACTGTTCCCCCTTCACTGTCTCTGCACTTCATTTGTGTGCCCCGTTCACACACACTACCACACTAAATGAATTCTCTGGTGATTTTAAAAGATAAGCATATCGGGGATTTAGCTCAAGTGGTACTGCATGTACCTTGGAAGCACGAGGGCCAGAGTTCGATCCCTGGTAACACACACACACACACACACACACACACACACAAATCACATTATTTACTCCTTCTCATAGCTCTAAGAGATAAGATTTTTGTAGTTGTTGAGATGCTGGGGATGGAACCCAGGGCCTAGTTTAAGTATCTAGCCCCAGCCTACTTTATTCTTTTTTACCCTTGAATATTATTTTGTCAGTGTTCATTTTCATGTATGTATCTACGGAAGCGAGAGATGTAAAACTGAGAAAGAAGCACAGATCTGAAGAAGCAAAGGATTCTATTTCTACTGTCAGAGTGAGACTCCCACGAAGGGCTGAGCTGGAGAAAGTTCTTGGGTCTAATAGGAGCACTCTGTCCACAGTGGTGTACCTTTAATAAATTTTATCAGCTTTATTTGTGAGTAAAGCCACTATATACCCCAGGAAGTTTAAGAAATATTTATATTAAGGAATTAGGAAAAAGGTACAGAGACAGAAAAAAATAACACCACTGAATGTGTTATTACGGAAAAACACAGCACAGGAACAGCGCTACCGCTGAGCGGAAGCCGATATGTCTGGTGCCAAAAATTATCTACACCACGGTTTGTTGACCTAAGACTTAGTTCAAGGTCTGTTTGCTTATCCTGCTTAGCACAGAGGTATTTCTGTACAAAGCCTTTTAACTCTTTCTTTTACCTTTCTCCTTCAGGGTCCTACTCTGAATTTCACTTCCTAAGGGGTCTTACAGTAGGCCTCTGGAGAAGTTCGTGAGCACAACCACATCACAGCTTTAGAAATACAGCACAGGATTCAACAGAGTGGGGTAGCAGGCAGCCTTAAGTATCAGCCCAGTAGAATAAGGTCAGTGGAAAAGGACCACTCTGCACGCTGGTCAAAGATCACTTTCTTTTTGTGCTTCCAAGGTCAGCGTGGTACCACTTGAGCTAAATCCCCAGCCCAAAGATTACTTTTTTTGTTGTTAAGATTACTTTGTTGAGTGAGCAAATAAGAATACCTCTTTGGAGGAAGAGAGTGTCCTCAGTGTATCCTGGTTATGGGGCATAACAGGAAGTTTCATTAGCACAGATCAAGGCACCATCTGAGCCAGATCCACCTACAAATTTTGTCCTTAAGAGAGAGTAGCCAGGCATAGTGGCACATGCCATAATCCCAGGATTTGGGAGGCTGAGGCAGGATGATCACCATGACTTAGAGGCCAGTGTGAACTACACAATGAGTTCAAAACTAGCCTAGTGAGATCCTGTCTCAAAAAAAAGCTAAAGAGAGTACAATGGCTGCTTGATGGAAATAGTCCTCAGGCCTGTCACTTAAGCCAAACTTCTTCAGTTTGGACACTTATTCCTCCACTTCTTATATGCATTCTCTTTGGAGCCTGTTGGCGTCCCTCCTGTCTTATATCCTTTCTTTTATATCCCAGATTTCCCTGATTCCATGTTCATTCTGTCATTTTGGTGAAGGACATCTTTAGTAGCTTCTTGAATGGGTGGGAATCAAGTTTTGAGACTTTGAGTTTCTGAAAATGTCTTTATATTATACTCACAATGAATTCCTAGCTTGGCTGGGTATGAAATTCAAAGACAGAAATCATTTTCTCTCACAGCTTTAAAGGTGTTGCTCTTTTGTTTTCTGACTTCTACTGTTGCTTTAGAAAATCCAAAACTAGACTATGACTTTTTTCTTTCTAGAAATTTATAAAATCTTTCTTCGTTCCAGGAATTTCATAATCATGTGTCTAGGGTTGAGTCTCTTTCACTCACTGTGCCAGACACTTTGTGGATCTTGCATTCCCACTTACTGCTACTAGCAAGTTGGCTTCAATTCTGTAACATCTCCTTAGATTCTCCTCTCCATTTTTTAATGTTCTTTTTTTTGGAACACTTGTTATCCAGTTACTATACTCTGATTTATTCTCTCATTTAAAAATATTTTTCTTTCTTGTATCTTTACCTTTTGTTCCACTTTTAGAAGATCTGTTCAATATCATCTTCTAATTATATTTATTCAGATGTTCATTTTTGCTGTTGTATTTTTAATTTCCAAGAGCTTTCTATTATTCTATAATTTTAAAAATAGCATCCTTGGATTGAGGGGTGTTGCTCAGTGATATACCATTTGTCTAGCATGAACAAGCCTGAGTTCATTCCCCAACACACACACACACACACACTTATTATTTTATAACATCTGTCTGAGAATCCATGGAACCAGGTAGAATAATAGGAAACCCAAATCAGAAAACATATGATGTTGTGAGAACAGAGGGTTCACATTTTTGTTATTTAAGTCAGGACCTTGCACCTGGTAGACAAGCACTGTACTACTATGTCCTCAATCCATGCTCTTGTTCTGTGAGTTAGTGAAGTCTGTCACATTCAAGACTGCATGAAGTTTGTTTCCTAGCATGGAATTTGCCAGTTCATTTCCAGCTGGATCTTATTTACTATTGTTTGTCAATGTGTGCATGTGCTTTAGTCAATTTCCTTTACTCTGGGACAAAAATATCCGAAACACACAGTTTAAAGAAAGAGAGGTTTATTTTGGCTTGTGTTTTAGAAGGTTCAGTCCACGTTGTCAGGTTTAGACACAGAATGGCCTAGTGAGATCAGCATAACAGAAGGGCCTGGGCAGAGGAAAGCTGCACATCTCATGAAGCCAAGAGTTAAGGAACAGTTAGAGAGGGAAAAACACCCTACCAGGTCACAGGTCCAATGACCCACTTCTGATCAGGCCCTACTTCTTTTTTATTTAATTTTTAAAAATTTAATTTATTGATACACTACATATACACATCATAATTACACTCAACATTGACAATTTGTACCAGTATATGACATGACTTAATTCTCATTTTTCCCATTTTTTCCATTTCTCTACTCACCGTATAACCCCCTACCCCTACATACACAAACTTTGTTTTCCTATATACACAAACTTTGTTTTCTTTTTTTTTAGCCATCAATTTCTTCCCCTCATTACCCCTAAACCCCATTTCCCTTGGAATATTTACTATTTCACAATCTCTATGATACATTCTAGAACTCATTTACATCTTCAGTTTCTCATACCAGAGAAAAGATATGGTATTTACACACCTGTGAGCTATTTATTTCACTTATGACTATATCCTCAAGGTATATCTATTTGAGTATAAATGACTCAAACTTATCATTCTTTATGGCAGAGTAATACTTCATTTTATAAACACACACACACACACACACATTTTCTTTATCCTGTTTCCAGTTGATGGGCATTTGGGTTGTTTCCAAGATTTAGCTGTCACAAACTGAGCTTCTATAAACATGGGTGTACATATGTTGCTGTGATAAGAATCTTGTAATTGGCCCAGAGGGTTAGCTCAGTGGTTCTGGCGCCTGCCTCACAAGCACAAGGTCCTGGGTTTGATCCCCGGTAACCACATACAATGCTGGGCGTGGAGACTCACGCCCACCAGCCATCAATACCACATACCACAGTGTCGGGTGTGGTGGCTCACCCCTGTAATCCCAGCACTCGGGAGGCAGAGACAGGAGGATTGCTGAGTTCGAGGCTTGCCTGGACCACATAGTAAGCTCAGAGCCAGCCTGAACTACAAAGTGAGACCCTATCTCAAAAAAAAAAAAAAAAGAATCTTGTAATTCTTTTGTGTATATGCCCAACAGGGGAATAGCAGGGTCAAATGGACCTCTAATCCTAGGTTTTTTAGGAATCTCCACAATGGTTGTACCAGTCTACATTCTCACCAATGTGGAGAAGAGTTCCTTTTTCTTCACAACCTCACCAGTTGTTACTCAGGCCCTTCCTCTTAACAGCACATTTAGCTACAGTGTCCTCATGACTCAATCACCTTTCAACAGACCTGCCTATGAGCACATGAGGCTGTGGGGAGACATCCAGGTATAAACTACAGCAGCACAGAAAGTCAACAGTGTGACAAACTCACAGTCTCACCAGCATCAGTTCTGTCTTCTCACAACAGGCTCCCCTTAAGGGTTAATCATGCTGCCTGGGGTCTCTTGTGTCTCCACAGTTCAGCAGGCAGACAGGGATTTGAACAGAATTTCATACTCAACTTTTGGATTTCAGTTCTATGGCTGTCCCTCTCATAGGATTTTCCCCTTAAGCATCTAGTTGATTTGCTGCCCTGAACTGTATTTGAGCCACAACACCTGGAGCCAACGAGGTTGTGGATTTTAACCCCTCGAGCTGGAGGGCGTCGGACAGTGCTCACTTGCTTATGGGCCACACACTTGGCTCATCCTTGATGCAGTTGCATTAGTTCAAGAGTAAACTCTTCTCGGGCCGGAGGGTTAGCTCAGTGGTTCTGGCGCCTGCCTTGCAAGTGCAAGGTCTTGAGTTCGATCCCCAGTAACCACATATAATGCTGGGCGTGGAGACTCATGCCCACCAACAATCAACACCGCATGCCACAACGCCGGACATGGTGGCTCACGCCTGTAATCCCAGCACTCGGGAAGCAGAGACAGGAGGATTGCTGAGTTCGCGGCAGCTTGCCTGGGCACCATAGCGAGCTCAGGGCCAGCCTGAACTACAAAGCGAGACCCTGTCTCAAAACAAAACAAAACAAAAAAAACAGTAAACTCTTCTCCAAAACATTTCAAAAATCAAAGTTATTTTTAATAATTTTTCCAGTTTTAATAGTTATCTGTGGGAGAAATTGCCAAATGTCTTTCGTATTATTTTAATGTAAGTCCTGCCCTGTAACTTTGACAATTCACCCTGTATGTTTTGCATATTTCTTACCTTTATTGTTAAGTTTATAGGAGTTTTATTGTTTCTGGTAGTGGCATTTTGGCTTAAATACATTTTCTTGGGTTTTTTTCCTTCTTCCTCTTGCTGTTCTCCCTCCTTTATTTAAGTCAGAGGACACCTTTACATCTGGAGAGTTTCCAAGAGAAAAATCTCAGTCAGTGAGAGACTGAAGCTTTTATAAGGGCTTGTGGATTTGGAAAAAAAGGTCTGGTCTGGCAGCAAATGTGATTGTCTAGACACAGTTTCTAGATATGATTTCTCTGAATCATTAGTACCTTGTAAGTTTTCCAGGGGCACCTGTATTGTGTTTAATATCATGTTTACAGTTGCAATTTTGAGAAGATAATTTCTCCAGGCCTTTAACTTTAAATAGGAAGATGATGAGCCCTATACATGTGTTTTAGAGAAGAAAGGTTGGTCCTTTCGAAGAGGAATGAATAAACCTTACATCAAAGCATTTGTTACTGTCTTATGCCTGCCTACTGACAGGAGGATGTCTTTAAAGAGTTCTTTACTGGATGGCTTTACTGGAGTTAAAAGTTGGCTATTAAGGGTTTTAAGTCTTTTTGTTGCTGAGGGACAGTCACTACATTTTATCCCAGACAAACCAAGAAAGCCAAACCTTTGATAAAGGACAAAGGGATCATATTCATCCCTCCTTCAGTCTGAGTGGGGGACATTATTAGGGGCCTCTTGAGTTTTCTGATTTTCAGGGGTAGATCTTCTATTTCTTTGGTGATGTCTGAGAGCTAAATTGGGAAACAAACTCTAAATAAGGCTGTGCAGCAGATTATGGGAGCAATCAGGCACATGTTATTGAAATTCGCTGGATTCTGAAAGAAAGAAACTGGAAATGTTAACAGTTGATGCAGTGTTTGAAGCCCCATTTTAGTTTAGCTCTGTTTATATTATGAAGTACTATAGTTCTTAGTTATATTTCCCTGGGTCTTTAAGAACAAGTCAAAGTAAGACCCGTGTTAATTAGAATTAATCAATCTACATATTCATCAAGGTCATTTAGACTTCTCAGTGGCTACTTTTGTGCCTGTGTGAGCAGCCTCTTAGCTCCTCTGCCAGGATGGGTCACGGTCTTGCTTAATCATATGGCATTTTGGAAGTCAGGAAACATTTGCCTCTTTTGTGGGCTTCCTTTCTGTAGCATGCATAATGGTCGACTCATGTCCTTTGGGGCTTAACAATCCACCTGCTCAGGAGGTTAAGCAATTCCTGAGAGTTACAGAGCCTTTTTAAGAAGGTGCCCATTATGCCCTGGTCCAGCTCACCTTATAGGCCATAGGACAAATGTCCATATATTGGCTGTTCACTTGGCCTTTTATATAAATATGGATTTTTTGGTCATTAAGCCTCATTTGTTGAACACTCAGGTCAGTTTGACCAGTCTTGAATTGAGAGTAGTAGATCTTTTTGTTTTAAAGGGACATTTTAGATGTAGATAATGATAACATTTATTATAGGGAATTCATACCTGTAGATGATATGACTTGCTTCTTCTCTGTTTTTCCTCTTCCCCCTCTCTTTAATCCCTCCTTCCCTCCTTATTTATAAAAGCTTTGTTTCCATTTCTTTCTTCTATTTTCATTTTTTCTTGTCCCTTTCTTCCTTTCTAGATCCTCCCTCATTCCCTTTACCATTTGAACATTTTCTTCCCATTTCCCAATATCTACTATACATTTTGGTCCTTATACTTTGTTTCTCACACCAGAAAAACACTGTGGTAATTAAACAGGTGTGTCCTATTTATTTCACTTAAGAGTATGGCCTCAAGGTGCATCCACTTGAATATGTCTGAAGCTCATCCTTCTTGATGGTAGAATATAAAAACAAAACAAAACACTTTCTTTAATCCATTTGACAGTTGATAGGCATTTGGGCTTTTTCCAAGATTTAGCTATTACAAATGTGCCGCTATAAACAGGGGTGTGCAGATATCTGTGGTGTGATGCTTTTAATTCTTTTTTTTTTTTTTTTTTTTTTTGAGACAGGGTCTCGCTTTGTAGTTCAGGCTGGCCCTGAGCTTACTATGTAGCCCTGGCTGATGTGCCAAAGGCCCTTCTTTCCCTTCTTTACTTTCCTCTACCCCCCACTTTCCTTTTTTCCTTTGAACATTTTCTTCCTATTTCACAATACTTATTGTACATTTTTGGACCTCACAGTTTCAGTTTCTCTCACTAGAGAAATTGTTTATATATCTGTGTCCTACTTATTTTACATATGAATATGGCCTCAAGATACATCCATTAGGGCCGGAGGGTTAGCTCAGTGGTTCCGGCGCCTGCCTCACAAGGACAAGGACCTGAGTTCAATCCCCAGTAACCACATATAATGCTGGGCGTGGAGACACGCCCACCAATAATCAACACCACATACCACAGTGCCGGACGTGGTGGCTCATGCTTGTAATCCCAGCACTCGGGAGGCAGGGACAGGAGGATTGCTGAGTTCGCGGCGGCTTGCCTGGGCACCATAGTGAACTCAGGGCCAGCCTGAACTACAACGCGAGACCCTGTCTCAAAAAGAAAAAAAAAAAGATACATCCATTAAGTATAAATGCCTCTAATTTATTATTCTTTATCACTGAGTAATATTCCATTTTATAAAAAATGCCCACATCTTCTTTATCCAGTCTCCCATTGATAGGTATCTGAGCTATTTCCAAGATTTAGCTATTACAAACTGGTCTGCTATAAACATGGGTGCACATATGTTGCTGTGGTATGATGCCTTTAATTCTTTTTTTTTTTTTCTTTTGAGACAGGGTCTCACTTTGTAGTTCAGGCTGGCTCTGAGCTCACTATGTAGCCCAGGCAAGCTTCAAACTCAGCAATCCTCCTGTCTCTGCCTCCCGAGTGCTGGGATTACAGGCGTGAGCCACCATGCCTGGCACTGTGGTATGTAGTATTGATTGTTGGTGTGAGTCTCCACGCCCAGCATTGTATGTGGTTATGGGGATTGAATTCAGGACCTTGGGCTTGTGAGGCAGGCACCTGAACTACTGAGCTAACCCTCCGGCCCTGATGCCTTTAATTCTTTCATGTATATACCTAGCAGGGAAATAACAGCATCAATGGGACCTCTAATCCTAGCTTTTTGAGGAATCTCCACACTGATTTCCATAGTGGTTGCACCAATTTAGCTTCCCACCAACAGTGGAAAAGGGTTCCTTTCTCCCCACAGCTCTGCCAGCATTTGTTGTTGGTTGATTTCTATTTGCTGACTCACTGTTTGCTGATGACATGATACTCTATGTAGAAGATCCCAAAAGCTCATCCAAAGAACTACATGACTTAATCACCAGTTTTAGCACAGTAGCAGAGTACAAGGTCATAAAAATCAATACCCTTCCTATGCACAAATAATAAACTTGCTGAGAAATAAATATGGGAAACGATTTCTTTCACAGTAGCATCCAAAAGAAAAGAAAAGAAATAAATACCTCAGAATCAATCTAACAAAAGAGGTCAGATACCTCTACTCTGAAAAAGGAGATCAATGAGGATATCAGAAAATGGAAACACATTCCTTGGTCTTGGGTAGGAAGAACCAATATTGTCAAGATGATCATACTGCCAAAACTACTATATAGAGTCAGTGCAATGCTGATTGAAATCCCAATAGCGTATTTCATAGAGCTAGAGAAAATAATCTAAAACTTCATCTGGAACCAGAAGAGACTTAGAATAGCAAAAGCAATTCTACGCAACAAGGACATGAAAGAGGATATCACAATCTTCAATTTGAAACTATACTACAAAGCCACTGTGATAAAAACAGCATGATACTGGCAAAGAAACAGATCCATGGATCAATGGAACAGACTAGAAGATGCAGAAACAATTCCAGATATACTAAGCTACCTTGTCTTTGATAAAGAAGCCTAATAAATGGAGGAAAGATAGCCTGTTTAATAAACGGCGCTGGAAAAACTGGATGTCAACCTCCAAAAATTAAAGCTAGATCCATGTTTTTCACCATGCACCAAACTAAAATTAAAGTGGATTAGACACCTAACTATTAGAACAGAAAAATTAAATCTGTTGGAAGATAGATTTGGTAGAACTCTTGGAGACATTGGCACAGAGAAAGACTTTATGAACAAAACCTCAGCAACACAGAGTTAGCAGAAACAATAAAAAATTAGGATCTCATGTTATTATAAAAGCTTCTGCACAGCAAGAGAAACCAACAGAAAGAAAAGACAACGTATAAGGCCAGGGATTTTGTTCAGTGGTGCTGCTGCCTGCCTTGGAAGCCTAAGGTCATGAGTTCAATCCCTAATACAGGAAAAAAAAAGGAAAACCTACAAATTGGGAAAAAAAAATTTACCAGCTGTTCCTCAGACAAAGCACTACTATCTAAAAAATATAAAGAACTTTATAAAACATCAGCTCCTCCAAATTTAAAGACCCAATCCAAAAATAGGCATCTGAAATGAACATTTTTCAAATGAAGAAGTTAAAGGCAGCGAAGAAACATGAAAAAAATGTTCAACACTACTAGTCATTCAAGATATATAGATGAAAACAACACTTAGATTCTAAAGAATGGCTGCTACCAAGAAACCAACAGATCACAGCCATTCTCTCTGGAGTGAGATAGATGGAATTTCAATGTGTTTTCATTTGCATGTCTTGAATGACCAGTGATGTTGAACATTTTTTCATATATTTATTTGCTATTTCTGCTTCTTCATCTGAGAAGTGTCTAAACATTTCAAATGCCTATTTTTGAATTGGGTCTTTAAATTTAGGGGGCCTGGTTTTGTTGAGTTCTTTATATAGTCTAGATAATAGTCCTTTGAGGAATAGCTGATCAAAGTTTTTTTTTTTTTTTTTTTTTTTTTGAGACAGGGTCTCGCGTTGTAGTTCAGGCTGGCCCTGAGCTCACTATGGTGCCCAGGCAAGCCGCCGCGAACTCAGCAATCCTCCTGTCTCTGCCTCCTGAGTGCTGGGATTACAGGCGTGAGCCACCACGCCCAGCACCTGGTCAAAGTTTTTTACTCTCTCCTGGTTGCTTTCACTATGATGTGGGCACCGTGAACTCTCCTTCTTGTTACCTTTGCTGCCTTGTGTCCTCCATATTATTTCTCCTGTGATTCTTGTTTGCCATCCCAGCTGCAGAGTGAACTAATTCTGCACTGAAACCTCTATGAACGGCAAGTTAAATGAACTTCCCTTTTTGTCTCAACAATGAAAGAAAAGTAATTAAAACAGAAATTTGGTACCAGAGAAGTGGGGTTGTTGCTGTGAACTTGCCTGCCCACGTGGCTCACGAGCCTTTGGAACTGGCTTGTGGGAATTGGAAGAGTTAAGAAAAATTGAGAAATGTTGGCTAGAGAAGAGCTGGGATGCCTTATAGGGAATTCTGATCAGAGCTCAGAAGACCAGAAAGCTGGTAATGACCAGTCTAGAGAAGTTTCTGCTAGGAAGAAGGACTGAACTTGCTTCTGGATTCCAAAAGATATGTTTTATGACTTAGAAGAAATTTTGACTGCATTTTGTTTATGTCTAGAAACTTTGCCTGAAACTGAGACTAGGGGTGGCAGATTAATCTTACAGAAATTTCAAAGCAGTTGTATATTGAGGTGGTGGCATGGCTACTGTTGGAAACTTTTAGCCAGATCCATAATGAGAATCAGGAGCATAAAGCCTTAGCAGAATGATTTAAAAATTTGAGTTTGGCCAGAAAGGAAGCTCCAGTAAAACTATAGATTGCAAAATTAGAGCAGAAGAGATCTTGATTGCTGAGTAAGAACAGGAGAATAGAAAAGATGGCCTGAGTCCATCACAAGAAGCAGCATGACCCCACTCTGTAGTCTCAGAGTTGTAAAGGTGAAAGATTTCACTTTGACAAGAAAGCCCCAGAGCACCATTTTCCAGATGGTGGCAGCACCACCATGTTCCAGAATAGCAGTTGCCTAGGGAAGTTGTTCCAAAATGGCAGCAGCCTAAGGAAAGTTGCTTCAAAATGGCGGTGGCCTAGAAAAGTTGTTCTAAAATGGTGGCAGTCTAGGGAAGTTGTTTCAGAGTGGCAACAGCCTTGTGATTGGGTTCAGAGTGCTCAATGATCCAGGAACTGAACCCCTATGACCAAGAGAGAGGGAAGACCAGCCATTACGCTCTAGTTGGCAGCAGACTTTGGCATCATCCATGTGGTGCTGGTTTTAGGTGCATGCAGAATGCAAAAGTTGTAGGGTCAGAAAGGCTTCCACTCAGACTTCAGAAGGAGGCCTGGAAGGCCAGGCAGTGTGTCCCTGAGAGGGAAGTGTATAAAGCTATACATATGAAGGCAAAGGTAGAGTGGGGATACCAGAGGTTTAGAGAAGCCAGGAACATGGATCATCTGAGGGAAACTGCAAGGGGAAAGCAAAGCAAGCCCCAGACAGAGCTTGTTGGAGCTATAACCACAAGAAGTGCCATATGGGTGGAACCATCAAAGCCATTTGAAGTCTATAATTTACTACAGATTGCTGGGATGCTGGAAGCAGAACTGTGGAATTCAAGGTTAGCTCTACTGGATTCTGGGCTTGCTTTGGTTCTCTACCATTGTGTCCTCCTGTTTGTCACATTTGGAAGGGAAATTTCTACTTTGTATTATTGAATATTGGAAGTGTTTTTCTCTCTTCATTTGTATAGGGGCTTGCAGCTAAAAGTTTGCCTTAAATCTCAAAGGAGACTTGGGACTTGGAATTTGTAGCAGTGATGAAACTTTTAAGACTTTCACAATTCTTAGAGATGGACTAAATGATTTTTTGCATAAAGGGATATTCATGAGTCTTTGGGGATTCAGAGACAGAATATTATGGTTTGTGTTTAGATATTCTCTCTAAGCCTGATTGGGTTAGAGGTAACTGAATCTGGAATGTATGAGGCTGGAATTAAGGGCCTGTGATTGCTAAATCATTACAGGTGAAGGAGAAGTTAACCACTGCCCTAATCCCAGTAACCTGGATGGGATGAAAGGGAGAAAGAGAGAACTCTCTCTTCCTTGTTGCTCTTGCTATGGTGTGAGCCCCATGAACTTTGTCTTGTTACCTTCACTGCCTTGTGGGCATCATGTTGTTTCTGCTGTGATGTTTGTTTGCCATCCCAGCCTCAGTATGGACTGAAACCTCTCTGAACGGTAAGCCAAATAAACCCCTTCCCTTAGAAAAAGAAGTTTCTTGTAAATCACGCTGTGGGTTGTCTCTTCACTCTGTTGGTGGTTTCTTTTGCTGTGTGAAACTTTTTAATACCATGAGATATAGTTATTGATAGTTTGTGATATTTTCTGTGTGACTGGGGCTTTGTTCATAAAGTCTTTACTTATACCAGTGTCTTTGAGAGTCCTGTCTGTTCTATCTTTCAGCAGAGTTACTATTTCTGTTTCAATATCTAGATCTTTGATCCATTTTTATTTTAGTTAAGTGAATGGTGGAAATAACGGTCTAGTTTTAATATTTGGCATGTGGAAAGGCAATCTTTCCAGCACTATTTATTAAGGGGCTCTCTTTCTTGCAGTGAAGGTGTTTGGCTCCTTTGGCAAAGATAAAGTGACTGGGCTAGGGATTTAGCTCAGTGGTCCCACTGTCTGCCTTGCAAGCACAAGCCCTCAAATTCAATCCCTGGTAACCACTAACCACGATGCCAGGTGTGGTGGCTCACACCTGTCATCCCAGCACTTGGGAGGCAGAGGGAGGAGGAGTTCAAGGTTTGCCTGGGCTACATAGTGAGTTTAAGGCCAGCCTCAACTACAAAGAGAGACTCTGTCTCAAAAAAAAAAAAAAAAAAGATAAGATGGCTGTGTTTGGAGTTGTTTCTGCAGCTTCTAGTCCGTCCCTTGATCTTCAGGTCTGGTTTAGTTGTTTTATTTATGCCAATCACAGTGGTTTTGTAATATAATTTCAAGTCAGAGATTGTGATGCCCTCTGCCTTTCCATGGCTGTTCAGAATTGCTTTTACTGTTCTAGGTCTCTTCTAGTTCCAAGTGAATTTTAGAATTGTTTTGTAAAATTCTGTGAAATATGCTATTGGTATTTTTATTAGGATTGCATTAAATCTGGATAACAATTTTGGAAGTATGATCATTTTCACTGTATTGGTCCTTCATACCCAAGAACAGGGAGTATCTTTCCATTTTCTGATATACTTTTAAGATCCTTTTTTTTTTTTAAAAAGAGAACTGTAGTTTTCAAAGTAAAGGTCTTTTACTTCCTGCATTAGATTGATTTCTATATATTTTAGTTTTGGGGATGCTATTGTGAAAGGTGTTGTTTCTTTAATTTCTCTCAGTGAGTTTGGTTTTTGTGTAAAAGAATGCTATTGATTTTTGAATGTTGACTTTGTCTCCAGCTAAGCTACTGAATTTATTAAATCTATGTCTTTTGTTGGAATTTTTGGGATCTTCTTTGTAGAGTATCATATCATTAGCAGATAATGGTAACTTAAGATCTTCCTTTCCTATCCTTATTTCTTTTATTTCTGTTTCTTGTCTAATTGTTCTGGCCAGTGTTTCCAGACCTATATTCAACAAGAGTGGGAACAGTGAACATCCTGAGTTTTGTTCCTGATTTTAGAGTGAAAGCTTTCAGTTTTTGTACATTTGTATGATGTCAGCTGTTGGCTTGTTCCAGATGGCTTTTATCACATTGAAGTAAAGACCATCTATTCCAATTTTCTTTATGATTTTTATCATGAATCGATGTTGGACTTTGTCAAATGCCTTTTCTGCATCTATTGAGTGGATCAGGTGGTTTCTGTCTTTCACTCTGTTAATGTAGTGTATTACATTTATTGATTTGTGTATGTTGAACCATTACTCAGGTTTGCTTGGTCAAAGTGTATGACCCTGGTTTGCTGCATTCTTTTTGGCAGTATCTTATTGAAGATTTTGGCATCTATGTTCCATAGGAGATTGTATTGTAGTTGTCTTTTTTGCTTGGATCCTTCTCTGATTTTGGTGTCTGGATAACATTCAGGAATGAATTTGAGAGGAATATTGCTTCCCTTTCAATTTCATTAAAGAATTTAAGAAGTAGCAACATTTTATCTCCTCTAAATTTCTTGTAGAATTCATCACACTGAATAAGTTAAATGTAAATTTCTTAATAGGTAGAATCAAACCTAAATCAATTAGTAAAAATACCACAACAAAATTAATGGGGATGGAACATGTAACAGGTGCTAGATTTGAATTTTCACCACATGGTGGCAGGCTTACTCTATGCAGCAACTTCCTCTTCAGAGCAAAACTGTGTGGGCAGGAACAACATCAGGAAACATATTTTAGCTTGATGGTGTACACCTGTAATCCCAGGACCTGGGAAGCTGAAGCAGGAGGATCACAAATTCAAGTCCAGCCTGGGGAACATTGAGATTTAGCAAGACCCTGTTTCAATTTAAAAATTTTCAAAGGGACAGGGATATAGCTCAGTAGGAAGGTCCTGTGTTATCACCACTGCAAAAGAAAAGAAAAAAAAGAAATGTTAATGTTTGGATGAAGCTACATTAACCCATATTATTTGGAAAATTAAATTTTAAAAGGATGACATAAATTATTAGATTTTAAATATTATGGTTTTTTTAATGTTATTTTTCATTGTATGGCTCTTGAACAGCAAAAATTTAACCTTTGGTAGGGATTCTATCTATAGATCTCAATTGTTTTCATCTCTAAAACAGTGATTTTATATTATTTTCAGCCCTAAAATGTTTTTTCTTTTAGTGTAGTTCTAAAATTGTTATGCCTCCCTTACAACTGAAAAAAAAAAAAAGACTAATATTTGCTAGTAAAAGGAATATGTCAGCCAGTTTTATAAAGAATGTGGCTTCTGGGGCCGGAGATTTGGCTCAGTGGTTCCGCTGCCTACCTAGCAAGTGCAAATTCCCTGGTTTGATCCTGGTAACCACATACAATGATATGATCTTGGGCATGGTGACTCATGCCCACCAGCAATCAGTACCACACTCCACAATGCTGGGTGTGGTGACTCATGCCTGTAATCCCAGCACTCTTCCAGGTTTGCCTGGGCTACACAGTGAGCTCAGGGCCAGCCTGAACTACAAAGTGAGACACTGTCTCAAAAAAACAAAAAAGAATGTGGTTTCTGGAGTTAGACTAGCTAAATTTGAGTCCGAATTCTGCCATTTATAAACTGTGAGATTTTAGGTATAGTGCTCTGTCTACTAAAATCTGTTTCCTTATTTTTAAAATGGTATACCTACATTTATTATATGTATATGTATACATGTCTATGTATATTTATATGTGTATACTATATATATACTATATTTGTATGTGTATACTATATATATATATATCTCCACACACACCATATAGTATATATGTATTATAGTGCATATCATATAGTATTAGGAATAAGGGTGGCAGATACTGTCTAACTTAATCAGTTAAACAAATTTATTTTTTCCTAGGGCAAATAGGAACCACACCTCCCATCTTTACCTGCAGTTAGTTGTCACCAATGACACCTATGACTGAAAGGCCAGTGTGGTTTTTTTGGTTGTAGGAGGGGCCAGATGCAACAATTCAACCTTTCACTTCATAAAGAATATCTGCATGTTCCATACCACTGGACTCCAAGAAATTTCACTGAGGTAGAGGGCTCTGGAATTTTACTTGGAATTATTTCCTATCCTTTGACATACAAGTACTTCACCAGCAAGTCTAGAGTAGTCACTACCTCTTGTTCACTGGATCAAATCAACACCAAGTCATCAGGGTCATGAACCAGTGTGATACTTGGTGGAAGGAAAAAATGATCAAGATCCCTGTGAATTAAGTTGTGACCCAGGGCTAGAAAGTTGATATACCTCTGAAGCAGACCAGCAAAGATGTATTGCTGACCTTGTCAGTTGCTTCTGACCCAACCTTATCCATAGTTATAGGAAAAAGGGGACTTGCCAAATCAATAGCTGCCTACCAGGTACCAGGAGATGTGTTAATTTGTCCAAGCAAGAAAACAGAACATAGCACAGTGCCTGCAGTAGGAGTCATCATTTGATTAAACTCACAGCAATCCACTGCCATTTTCTAAGATCCATCTATTTTCTGTACAGGCCAGATAGGACAGGTAAATGGGGACGTGGTGAGAACCACAACCCCTGCATATTTCAAGTCCTTTATGGTGGTATTAATCTCTGGAATCTTTCCAGTGATTCAATATTGATTTTGATTTATTATTTTTCCAGGTAAAGGCAACTCTAGTGGCTTTTACTTGGCCTTTTCCACCACAATATCCCTCACACCACAAGTCAGGGAACCATTGTGGGGATTCTGTCAACTACTAAGTATATGTAGTCCAATTATGCATTCTGGGAAATGACCACAGAATGAATACAGGAATCTATCTACCCGAGCCACTATGAGTAAGACTGTGGCTAAAACTCCATCTGTCCCTTGACCTTGATAGGCCTACAACTCTTACTAGAGGGCTTCAGTGATGCTTTGGAGATCCTAGAATTAGTATTAGTTCAGACTAACTCAAGAAATTATCTGAGGCTATAGCATATGAATCACATCATATCATATACCTCACCTTTAGGAGCCTTCTGAGATTTGAGCCTGGGTATAAGACTACAGAAAAAATTGATGGTGAGGGTGCATCCTGAGGAACATGAGTATCATCTTACTTGGTAACTGCATCAGGGAAAGCCATTACTGTTTTCATAGGCAATGCAGGATTCATTTCTGCAGTGAAGGTAGAGAGGTCAACACTAAAGGGGCTGGGTGGGGATGTCCTATCAATGAGGTTGAGGAAATCTCTTCCTCTGACCAAGTAATATCATAAAAATTTAGAAGTTCAGTGTTTGTTTATCAGGTTCCTTCCAAACATCTCTATCTCATTTTATAGTATCATACACTTACCTCTCAGCATTCTCACTTTAACTATAGATACCCTTCAAGGCTGAGTATTAAAGTTGAACTATAATTCAGTCAAATGAATTATGAGGACTTGTTTTTGGTTTGGGGTAACTTCAACCCTGTTGCTAAAGAAAAGAGGATTCTCTTTTAGGATATACTTAGAAGGCTTTAGATTGTTTATATATGTCTAGAGTCGGTCATTTGAATCTTTGAGCTCATTATTTTCCTTATGTAGCTTGTCCCCAGATGCTAACAGCAACCAGCCAGCACCATTAAATTTCTCAGGCTTCCAAAAACATTCAAAAGTATTGTATAGGGCCGGAGGGTTAGCTCAGTGGTTCCGGCACCTGCCTTGCAAGCGCAAGGTCCTGAGTTCGATCCCCAGTAACCACATATAATGCTGGGTGTGGAGACATGCCCACCAACAATCAACACCGCATACCACAATGCCGGGCGTGGTGGCTCATGCCTATAATCCCTGCACTCGGGAGGCAGAGACAGGAGGATTGCCGAGTTCGAGGCTTCCCTGGGCACCATAGTGAGCTCAGGGCCAGCCTGAACTACAAAGTGAGACCCTGTCTCAAAAAAAGAAAAAGTATTGTATACAGTCATTAAATTCCTTATATCTCACCATTCACAACACGGACTACTGTATTAGTGTTATTTACATTATCAGAAAGAGACCATGGGAATTGTAGGTCTCATCAAATTAAAGAGTCAACTTTAGGATGACTAAACCAATTAGAGAAACACCCTTAAAACTCTCTTTCTCCAGAATGATTCCTGTTACCAAAATCTGTATTAGTTTGGGTTCTCTAGAGGGAAACAATCAGTTAAAAAGTATGTATAATTGTGCAAGGGACCTAGTAGATGAACTTATAGCACCAGAGGTGGGAGAGGCACAGTGGCCATTTGTGCACTGCAGAGCTGGAGATCCAGTAGCTGCTCAGCAAACAAAAACGGAAGCTATAGAATAAGAGGGATCAAGGATGTAGCATGAGCCCAAGGTCAAAGACCTGGGGGAAATTAGACACCAGTGTCCAAACGTGACTGCAAAGAATAGAGCTCCTCAAAGTGGGCCTGCTTCCTGCTTCCTTTCTTTTTTTGTAAACTCCATCCAGGCTACAAGCCTTTTGGTTGGTTGCACTCATATCCAGAGTGCCTCTTTCCACTTCAGTGTGCTGGCCCACATGCCAATCTGCTAAGTATTTCTTTTTTTTTTTTTTTTTGAGACAGGGTCTCACTTTGTAGTTCAGGCTGGCCCTGAGCTCACTATGTAGCCCAGGCAAGCCTCGAACTCAGCAATCCTCCTGTCTCTGCCTCCCAAGTGCTGGGATTACAGGCATGAGCTACCACGCCTGGCACTGTGGTATGTGGTGCTGATTGCTGGTTGATTTGCTGGTGGGTGTGAGCCTCCATGCCCAGCATTGTATGTGGTTACCGGGATCGAACTCAGGACCTTGCACTTGCGAGGCAGGCACCGGAACCTCTGAGCTAAATTTCCGGCCCTGCTAAGCATTTCTTTCTTTCTTTCTTTTTTTTTTTTTTTTTTTTTTTTTTTTTGAGACAGCGTCTCGCTTTGTAGTTCAGGCTGGGTCTGAGCTCACTATGTAGCCCAGGCAAGCCTCGAACTCAGCAATCCTCCTGCCTCTGCCTCCCGAGTGCTGGGATTACAGGCGTGAGCCACCACGCCCGGCTGCTAAGCATTTCTTAATCCGTTCAAGGTAACATATGATTCTGTTAACAGACACAACTCCAAAGTGCTTGTGTGGCCCCTACAACCTTGCCAGCTCCTATTCACATGTCCTGTCTCTTGGACTGGCTCTGCTCACTGCGTGCAGTTTTCTTGGTCATATTTTCCACATTTTTGGCACCCTAACTTTCTGGGGTCTCCACTGCAGCATCTTTTTCATCTCATGCATCGTATTTTGGGGGGTTACTTGCAAGGATTCCAATTCTGCTACTTATTGCCTGACCTCTCAGGTTTTGCTTTGAAATATAAATGAAGCCTCTATGAGTCTATAACTGTCATTTTGAATACCTCCGAAACCATCACATAGTTTGCTATTAGCATGATGAGTAACTAGGCCCCTGCAGACCAGGAGTACATGGTATTTGACTTTTTATTTTTTATTTTATTTTAATTTTTTTGCAGTACCAGTGATTGAACCCTTGTCCTTCCAAGACAGGTGCAGTACTATAGTATTTGGCTTCCTTTTAATGACTCTCTATCTTTTTAACAACCTATATCGGCTTCAACTTTCTATGTGCTGGCTCTTTGGCTAAACTGCAGTTTTTTCAAACATTCTGCCTCTGTTTTTGTTCCTGATTCTTCTTGTAGCTGCTAGTTAAAAGCAGTGCACAATATCCATGCCACTGCGTGAATGTTGTGCTGAGTTAAAATTTCCTTCGCCAGATTAATTAATAAAAGAAAAGTAACAGAATTATATAAAAGTAACAGAAAAAAGAAAACAAGAAAAAAATCCAAGAGCAAAGTTTAGAAAGGAAAAAAGCACCCCAAAATGTCCCCCAGAAATGAAAAAAACAATAAGTCCAAAAAAATTCCCCCATGTTTGTGAAATGAATGATTTCTCTGCAGACTTTGCAAGACTGTGATCCACCATATGTGGGGAAAGGTAACGAGTCACTGCTAAGACCTATTTTGTTTCCTACACTCACATTCTTGTGGGTCAATGCTGAACATTTTTATATATATTTTTTTGAGAAAAGGTCTCACTATGTATCCCAGGCTGGCCTCAAATTCCTGCCTCAGCATCCTAAATGCTGAGATTATAGGCATGTGCCAACATGACCAGCCTGCATGCTGAATTTTGCCCCAACTTTCCTGCTAGGCATGGTTGGTCAATAGCTTCCATCCTAGGGCTGCAGTCACTCCTGCAGCTTCTAGTCTCCAAATTCCTCTGTGGACTGTAAATAAAGGCTTTCTTTGCCTAACTCTAGAACCTATAGCTTTGCATGGTGTCTTCCTCTGCCCCCCGCCCAGAGAGGCCCCTCTCTCCATATACTGCAGGCTGTGGCAACTGTCCAAGCTGAGGAGTATCTGTGCTTATGTTGGTAGATGGGGAAAGCAAACGAATCACTGAGTTCTTTGCTGAATGTAAAAAGGGTTGGGGTGAGGGAAGGCCATCAAGGTGACTGTAGGATTCACTGCCAGCACTTTCTGACCCGACATCTCTGCAAGCCACAGAGAATGGTTCTGGCTTCTCACCGTGGAGAATGGGGAACCCTTGGCCTTCCTGGCCTGAGTTTAAAGTCAGGGAGAGGATCTTTGTTAAGCCTGTCCCCTCTCCCTGGCTCCTTCGAGGCTGTTTCCCACCTAGTCACTGTGCTAGAGAGACACCTGAAACTGTGTAGTTATCCTGTGGCAATTAACCCATTCCCCAAATGACTCCTCATTAAGCCCTCAAATATGGCAGGTGCTGTACTGGATTCCTTTTCTGGTGTTAGCCTATCATAGGGAAGGGCTCACTTTCACAATAAAATCCTATGCTGTTTTGCCAGTTTACAGTAACTATGGGCTTTTCCCGGGGCTAGGACCACCAGGCCCGAGTATTGTTTTGATATAGGAGCAGTCTGGTCACTGTGGCTTCATCTCAGGGCTTTCCCTTCCTCACACGCCTCCAGCCACAGTTCTGATGTGTTCTCATCTTCTGTACTGACTTCCTTGTGGGCCTGACCTTGTCTGTCTATTAATTTCTCCCTGACTTAGCCGCCCATAATAGTGTCTCCCTGGAGCTGGCAACACACTCCATGCTTACGTCGCGGCAGTGGAGACAGTCTCCCTTCCTGGCAGCTGGAGTCTGCTTTCTCCGGTTTTCCATACTGAAATTGGACCTTTATATGTACTACCCATTTTAACTTATTTTGTTTTTGGTAGACCTTTTAAAAATAGTATTCACTTCTTTCTTTTTGCATATTTACTTGTTTTCCATAAAAATTTTGATAGCTGAAAATTTTAACATTGTGTACTTAATATCATATGAATCTCAGAATGTTTTAGATTTGAATATTGTCTTTCATTTTCATTTTGATTAGTTTCTAGTATTTTAGTTCTACCTCGTGCATATCCTATAAAAATTCACCATTTTTACATTCAGTTTCTCTGCTCACCATCAACTCTTGCAATGCTACTGTTTCCTACTGAGTTTGTTTTTATTCTTCCTAAACTCCATCCTTCCATCCTTCAGAATTTCCTTCAGCAAGGGTTTATGAGTGGAAATGTCTCAGTCCTGATTTGAAATTATCTTTTTCTGGGGGAAGATGGTATTGGGAATTGAACCCAGGGCATCACACAGGCCAGGTAAGTGCTCTGACATTAAGCAATACCCAGCTATTTTTATTTTGAGATGGCAGCTCACTAAATTGCTCAGGTTAACCTCACACATTCAGGTAGCTAGTATTACAGTCACATACCACTGTGCCTGAAAATGTCTTTACTTTCAATTTTGAATGCTTGTTTAACTGGAGAGAAAATTGTAGATTAGTAGGTCCTCCCACACACACCGTGCTGAGTATAGAACCGAGGGCCTTTGCCCTGAGTTACATTCCCCACCCAGTTTTTTTTTTTTTTTGAGACAGCATCTCACCAAGTCACTAGGTTGTTTGGATGTGGCATGAACTTGAAATCCCCCTTGCTTCAGCCCCCAGGATGCTAGAATTATTTGCATGCACTGTCATGCCCTACTTCCTGTATCATTTTCTGAATACATTGCATTGTCTCCTGGCACCTAGTATTTGCAATAAGCTAACTTGCAGTCTACATATATTTTTTTGGTAGGTAATATGACTTTCTGGCCATCCCTAACATTTTTAGAACCCAGAGCAAAATTATAAAAGGTAGTCTGTATGCCATACATAACTAAAACTTTATAATTTAAAAGCCAAGCTAACAACTTGTTAAATGAAATAGATCCTCCCCCCACCTTTTTTTTTTTTTTTTTTTTTTTTTTTTTTTTTTTTTTTTTTTTGAGACAGGGTCTTGCTTTGTAATTCAGGCTGGTCCTGAACTCACTATGTAGCCCAGGCAAGCCTCGAACTCAGCAATCCTCCTGCCTCTGCCTCCCAAGTGCTGGGATTTACACCTGGCATTGTCGTATGTGGTACTGATTGCTGGTAGGCGTGTGTCACCATGTCCAGTATTGCTGTATGTGGTTGCCAGGGTCCTTGCGCTTGCTAGGTAGGTGCTGGAACCGCTGAGCTAAATCTCTGGCCCCCTTTCTTTCTACCTTGACAGGTACTGTGCAGCTTTTTACTTACCTTGATAGCCAAGCTTCAAATGTAGAATTTGTAGAATCCTTAGTGCAACTTGGCAGAATTGTCCCAGAACCTATTTCCTAGTTTATTCTCTTCTTTTTTAGTCCTGGCTCCATTTCACACTGCAAGGAACTTCACACATATGTCTCTTGATACTCAGTTTCCAAGTTTTCTCTACATTCCCCCTTAAATAGCCAACTTCCTAGTCACCTCATAACTGCCATGCAGGTATGTAATTAATCTTTAAGGACATGATTCTGGGGAAGAGACCCGTAAAGGACAAATTGCAAGGTTTTGAGCATCTGAAATTGAGCTGGAAGGAGAGAGGAAAACTTTGGTTGGACATCTTTCCTTGACACTACAATAATCTCAATGGTTTACTGTTATCTATTTTCTTCTCCATATAGTATGTATCCAGAGAGAATTTCTTCAAAAACTCAGTTACATCATTTTCCTGGGGATGAATAATAAAAGGAAGAAGGCAGCTGGTTGAACAACAGATCCCTACTCCTTCTGCTGCTGTTCACTCCAGATTCTCCTCACTGTTGGTTAGTGGCTCTAAGGTTCAGATAACTTAGTTGGTAAGGTACCTCAAACCCTTGGCACTGACTCTATTTCTACTTCCTGTTTTACCCACAGGGCTTGGGATTTAAATTGTGTAAGACAGTACTAAATGATAGCTAAGTTGATTATCTCAGTATCAAAAATACGTCTCACTCTTTTTACTAAAAAGCTTCTGCACAGGAAAGGAGACCATCAGCAGTGAAAAAGAACCAACAAATTGGGAAAGAATCTTTACCAGCTGTCTCTCAGACAAAGGTCTACTATTTAGAATATACAAAGAACTTAAAAAAAAATCAGTACCCCCAAATTTAAAGACCCAGTTAAAAAATGGGAAGCTGAAATGAACAGACACACTTCAGAGGAAGAAGTAAAAGCTGCCAAGAAGCATATGGAGAAATGCTCAACATCACTGGTCATTCCAGAGATGCAGATGAAAACGACACTAAGATTTCATTTCACTCCACAAATAATGGCTGCTGTCTCAAAATTAGCCAGCAACAAATGCTGGTGAGACTGTGGAGAAAAAGGAACCCTTCTCCATTGTTGGTGGGGTTGTAAACTGGTACAACCTCTATGGAAGTCAGTATGGAGATTCCTAAAAAAACTAGGATTAGAGGTTCCATTTGACCCTGCTATTGTCCTGCTAGAAATATACACAAAAGAATTAAAAGAATCATATCATAGTGATATATGTGCATCCATGTTCATAGCAGCTCAGTTTGTAATAGCTCAATCTTGGAAACAACCCAGATGCCCATCAGCTGGAAACTGGATAAAGATGTGGTTTTCCCATAAAATGGAGTATTTCTCTGCCTTAAAGAATGATATGTTTGAGTCATTTATACTCAAATGGGCATACCTTCAGGACATACTCATAAGTGAAAAAATAGGTCACAGATGTGTAAATATCATATCTGTTCTCTGGTATGAGAAACTGAAGATGTTAATGAGTTCTCAAATGTATGATGGTTATTGTGAAATAGGAAATATTCAAAGGGAAATGTGTAGGTGTGAGTAATGAGGGCTAAAGAAAAAATGTGATGGTAATAAAAAAGGGAAACAAAACTTATGTATTTAGGGAGTAGAGGGTTGTGGGGCGGGTAGGGGAATTGGGAAAAATGAGAATTAAATTATGTCATATACTGGTACAAATTCCCAATATTGAATGTGATAATCATATAGTGTGTATATACAATGTAATATATATATATATATATATGCCAGTAAAGGTTAAAATTAAACAAAATATATATGTCTCCCTGCCTCCATTGTGTAACAGTATCTCTATTGCCTGTTGATAGAAACAGTCAGTTACCCCAACAAAGATTGTGTTCTTGCCTATTGATCCTTGGCACGATGGAGCCAAAGTGCCTGGACGGTGATGTAAAACTCAATTAAGATTCTTGCTGTATTCTCTGGTAGGAATGTTGTGATGTGAACCAATACCCTTGAACTTGTGGCCTTCAGCTGTGGGAATGCCTCACAAATTTCCCATGTGTTCATTAAGACTGAGGTAAGTAGGGATAATTTTGTTTCCACATCCTGAATCCTATTCCCAGGTATTATCCTCTTGGGGATATAGCACCATATAAAGGTGGTTGATTTAGGGCACTCTTGCATGGAGTATAGTGTTCTATTTTTCTGGGCTGTCATATGCAAGCTGGCACTTCAACCAAGGTTTCAACAGGTTATTCCATTGGTCATGAGGCCAACAGATTATGGGTAGTGCACAATGTGATAAGTCTAGTGGATGCCATGGTAATATGCCCACATTTCCTTTGCTACAAAATGAGTTTGTTGGTGTGATGCACTGATATATGGAATAATATGCTGGTAGGTACTACAGCACAAGTCCTTGTGTAGTCAGTTGCCTGACTACCTGTACGCAAGAAAAGAAAAACTATTAACAGGTTACCTGCTTAATCCTGTTAAAACAAATGGTTGCCCCCACCAGTATGAGAAGAGTACAATATAGTCACATATAGTCCATCTTGCCACCAAGTGGCTGAGTGGTATCTTCAAAGGATAGTGCTGTTCTGGGTCTCAGCAGTAGTTTCTGCTGGTGACAGGTTGGTTATTTGGGTGTGGCAGTAGTTACACTGACATTGAGTGTGAGAGCATGCTGTTGGGCTCCCTCTTTTCTGCTGTGTCTTTTCTCTTCATGAATCCATTGTGCCAGTATAAGGGTGGTTGATGAAAAAGCTGGCTGGCCTGAACCAGCCATGTCCTTCTGTTTAGTTAATACCTCTTTGATGGCAGGTGCTTTCAAGACCCATAGAGGAAAGAGATTTAAGTAAGATTGGGCAGGAAGAGAAAATAGGATACAGTCTAGTCACAAGCAGGCTTTAACAAATTCCCAGAGGCATTCTGAAGTGGGGTGTGCTTTTCAGAGGTGCCCCTTGTTGAGATGAAGGACTTGGATATTAATCCCACAGTAACCAGCCATAGGTTGCAGGTTGTCCCTAGAAAAGGGATGATCTGTAAGACAGCTTTCTTTAGCCAAGATAATCACTGAGGAGGGCAGTCAGAACACAAGCTCCCCAGACAATGCGATAGTAAATCCTTCAGTCCTCAAGGAGAGAGTGAAGGTGTAGCACGGTATTCACAAAAGAAACAGTTATTATTTCATTCACCAATATATAATCAGAATTTAATGCAGTGCCCAGGACATGGTAGGTACTTAAAAGACCTTTCAGATTAAATCAATAACTGAAATGCCCTGTTTTCTCAGTTTGGAGTATAAAGGTCACCTCTCATCCACTGTCCCATACTACTGTGAAAACTTTAAAGTTTAAAGAAGGAGATAAAGAACATTTTATATATTTAACAATTGCTGACATTTGGCCATATTTATACTGTCTTTTTATGGATATGGATATTGTTATGATTTGGGTCTAGATGTCCCCAAAAGCTCATGCAGTCATAGGTGGGGCTATTTCAGAAGTGGCTGGATCTAGAGTGTGTGACATTGGGACTGATTCATGCTGCAGTGCTAGGCTCAAGTGCAGTAGGATTAAGGATGAGAGTCCTACCGCCTCTGAGTAGTCTGAATAAGATGGGAGGGGCAGAAAAACCGATCTTTGATCTTTAGGCTGTTGGCTGCTTTGCTACTTTGTTTCCATCACCATGAGCCACATCTCCTGCCAGCCACCCTCCTTGGAGCCAGCTGATTATGTACTGAACCTCTATAAACTGTGAGCTAAATAAGCCTTTCCTCTATTAATTTAGGGCATTGAGTATTATGTCTTAGTATATGTGCTGCCGAAGCGAGCACTGAGTATTATGCCTTAGTAATGAGAAATGTAACTAAGGCAGTTATCTATAGCATTTATTGCTGAGCCATTTCCAGACTTCTTTATTCTCTGTCTTTTTGTATTTGGTACACATCTCCCCAAGGTAAGGACATTTTCAATATTGCTTTCATCACACCTAGAAGAACGGGAATCTCTGAATTTTGTTTAATATGCAATCCATGTTAATTTTCTATGATTCTTCACAAAATATTTTCATGGTCCTTTATTATGTGTATGCATATGTGTGTGTGTGGGTGTGTGTGCTTGTGTGCATGTCCATGCTTATTCTGGCATCAAATCTAGAACTCTGTCCATGCTAGGGAAGTGTTCTTCCCCTAGTCCTTCTTTTGCGAGTTGTTTTCCCTTGCAGTATTGGAGTATCTGTAGTGAGCTACATCCATAGTCCCCGCCCATCCCCCCTCCCCCTTTCTCTTTTCCTTCCTTCTTTCTTTTTTCCTTCCTCCTCTCTCTTTTCTTCTTCTTGTTTTTTTTGGGGGTGGGGTCTTGCTAAAGTTTCTCTGGCTGGGCTCAAACTTATGATACTCCTGCCTCAGCTTCCCAGAGCCCTGAGATTACAGGCATGCACTGCCAGACTGGCACTGACAGACTTTTTGGTTTTACTGAGCTACATTTCCAGCACTTTTTAACTTTTTATCTTGAGATAAGTCTTTACTAAGTTGCCTAGGCTGATCTTGAACATATTCCTGCCTCAGCCTTCACAACAGCAAAGGTGTGCCTCACTATACCTAGTTTAAATTTAACATTTTCAAGAGATCAAGGCTAGGGGGGTTCTTGTCCTCCATTCTGTATTACCCTTATAGTATCAAGTCTCAGTTTGTCACTTCACCTTTATTATTCCACAATAGCAAGTCATGTCTAATCAGAAATAGTTTTCCTGCCTCCATGGCACACTAAGGGCCCTGCAAGGAATTTTCAAGATGACATCCAGGTGATGAGCCTTGCTTCAAAGTTCACTGTAGTCAGAAATGCTGCTTTCCAGAAGACCAAAAACTCCCTATCTCCTGCCAGGAGCTAGTGGCCTCTTAATGAGCCATGATACTGTCACATGATCTTCTTGCCTCAGCCTCCCAAGTAACTGGGATTTTAGAAGTACACCACCACACCTGACTAAGCTTATTTCTTTATACCACCTCTTCCTCCCAGGACTTGCATCAGGGCAGGTGAAGTTATAAGTCAACAGAGTAATTTATTTAGCTGGCACTTAGATACCTATTTGTTTATTTAATGTATTTGCATGATGAGCAAAGGTGATTCATGTGCTTTTTGAGGTTAAGAAAGAAAAGAAATTAGAATAACTTTTTCAAGTTCTCTATGACCTCTTCTTTCAATTTTCTTTCTGTTTTATGCAATGTTTATCTCAATTATGAAAAGCAAAAAATATCTCTACAGTAGTTTGATAGATGATTGAGGCCATAAAACTTATTGGGACTGATCATGTTTGCTGTTTGGTTTTGATGAGAATCAAAGTGAAAACTCTATAATAGATTCTAATTTTATTACACTTGTAAAAATTTTAAAACCACATCATGATCAATTCTCAAAATTAATTATATTGTTATTGGGACTGTCAGAACAGATTTCCTGGCTATGTGTCATATAAACAGGTAGGCAATGTCACATTATATTTAGGCAGGAGACTACAGTATTGATTATCCTCAAAGAAGGGTATCAGCAGTCAAATTGTAAAGAGTTAACCCCACAGTTACCTTGTTTATAGAAGGGAGTCTGGCTGAAGCCTATGTGCTGAGGTCAGTGTAACTTGCACCCAAATTCTGTTCTGACAACTAAAATCTTCTAAAGAGAAGGACAACATTCCAGTTACAATCATCTATTCTGTCCTGTTCCTAATTTTAGAGTGCATTGTTCTTGCCTTTATAAGCCTTGCTTACATTTATTTCCATAGAAACCGCACATCTTTGCATGTAGTTTCACCCTTGCATGTAGCTCACCTTTACCCCAGTTGATTACCAATAAATATCAATGGCATGGACTGGCTATCTCCATTGTTGGTTGCACCAGCATTGCTCTTTCTAGCACCCTTCTTTCTGTCTCTGTTTATTGTGTCTTTTAGGTTCTCCCAGCTCAGGCCTGCACTGTACACTGAAGAGGAGACTGGAGCCTACTGTAGAGATTTCCAGTAATGTTTCAGGGGTTGCCAATATATTTAAATGTTCCTTATTTAGCCAATAAAAGAGTTGGCTGCTGATCCTTTGGCTTCTCTCAATTTTGAACAACCCGCAGATGAGGGAAGGAGGAGAGAAGAAAAGGTGGAAATACCTGGGTGCTCCTCATTGCTTGCACCCTCTCAGAAAAAAATAATAATCAAATCTTAGAGGAAATAAATGAAATACCTTTTAATTGGGCTTGTCCAATATCAAGAGCTTTCCAGTGGCCCATGAAAAGCAAGTCTTTTGTAAGGGGTCTTGGGAAGCTTTTCTTGGCAAAGATGGTTCAACTGAAAAACTGGAACCAGTTGGATTGACTCACACCCAACTCACTCACTTGATACTCACAAAAGAGAAACATAGTAGGGCTGGGGATTTATAGCTCAGTGGTGCTACTGCCTGCCTTAGCAAGTGCAAGGTTGTGAGTTCAATCCCCAATACTGAAAGAAAAAAATAAAGCTTTAGCATTTAAAAGAGAAATTCCAGGTTTAGGAGTATAGGTAAGAGACAGAGCAAGGGGTTAGCACATGCAAAGCTCTGGATTTGAGCCCTAGCACTGCCAAAGAAGCTCCCTTCACCCAGCCTGTAGAAGTAGAGCTCAGTTTCTTTCTTCACTATTTTAAAATTGAGTTATTTTACTTTGTAGAGAAGGATGGAGGGTGTGGGGATGTACCTCAGCGGTATAGCACCTGTCTGGCAAGCCTGAGGCTTGGAGTTTGAGTACCAGTACCAGAAAAAAGAAATTAGATTACACTAAAATGATCTTTAGAACAAGAAATTTTACTCTTTTTAAGATTGCAAGTTAAAAAAAAAAAAGATTGCAAGTTATGGGGGCCAAAGAATTAGCTCAGTGGTTCCGGCATCTGCCTGGCAATCTCAAGGTCCCCAGTTTGATCCCTGATACCACAATGTGGGGCATGGTGGCTCACATCTGTAATCCTAGCCCTCAGGAGGCAGAGGCAGGAGAATTGCTGTGAGTTTGAGGTCAGCCTGGGATACATAGTGAGTTCAGGGCTAGCCTGTCTCAAAAAACAAAAAAACAAAAAAAAAAACCAACGTAATTATGGAGAAATTTTGGAGTCGGGGGAAAAAGGTAAAAAAATCATCTACCACCACTACTCCAGGCCAATTTATACATGATATACCTATAATTTGCTGCAAAGTAACTTAGGGGCTGGGAGTATAGCTCAGTAATAGAACATATAATTAGCATGCAAAAGGCCCTTGGTTCAATCCTCAGTGCCAAAAAATAAATAAAAATGGGCAAGAGAAAATCACTCCATCCAATCAATAATCCTAATATAAATATCTTATTTTCTCAAGTATATCAGTATTAATCTAATTAAGTTTCCTTTGTATTAGAGATAAATGACATCACCAAGGCTATTGATACAGGGTTACTTGATTTTTTTTGTTGTTGTTTGTTTAAAGACAGGGTCTTGTTTTGTAGTTCAGGCTGGCCATGAGCTCACTATGTAGCTCAGGCAAGCCCCGAACTCAGCAATTCTCCTGCCTCTGCCTCCTGAGTGCTGGGATTACAGGTGGGAGCCACCATGCCCAGCACTGTGGTGTGTGGTGCTGATTGCTGGTGGGCGTGAGTCACCATGCCCGGTATTGTTGTATGTGGTTAGTGGGGACTGAATCAGGGACCTTGTGCCTGGTAGGCAGGCACCAGAACCACTGAGCTAAATCTCTGGCCCAGGGTTACTTGATTTTTTTTTTATAAACAAATAAGACTGTTTCATATCTTGCCACCTTTGGATATATTGCTTCTAGAATACTTACACCTGGAATGTCTTTTGCTTGAATCTACTGTTTATCCCCTAAATTCTCGCCACACAACACACACACATCTTTCTGACCCCTAATCTGTTTTCACTTAACACCTTGTAAATGATACCTCTCACTCAGTGTTGGAATAATAAACTAGACTACACATTCTGTGAAGGTCAGCAACCATGTTTCATTCAACTTTTTATCCTCCAAGAAGCTCCAAGTATGGCAGCGGCCACACAGTAAGCAGTGAGCACACAGGAACTATTTGATGCATCAAACCCCACGCTTCCGCTCCTCTTCCTCTTCCCCTCTCTCTGGTCTCAAACAAGTTTCACAGGAAGTTCTTTTGATCAGATTGCAGCCAATAGTTTCTTTGAAGAAAATAAGGCTGTATTAGTAAATTCACTGAAATGCTACTATCGTGGTCAGGTTGTAATGTCTGGGGAGGAGTGAGAACCACTACTCTACTGGAACACGCAGATCTTCAGGATTGTAAACCCAGCGTCAGTAAAGAATCAAAGAAGCCAAGTTTAAACTAAGAGAAGATGATTTACTTGAAGACCGATAAAAAGGAGGGAGAGATGATCCCTACTCTGGATAAGTAGGGAACACTGGCAAGTGACATACTCCCAGATTCTTGTGTCTCCTTTTTATTGAAATCCTTGTGCCAAGTAGGCTCCTGGAATCTGACTGGCTCTACGGCAGCCTTTTCTGCCCCTTGGAGTTCTTTAAGTCATGTGATCTTTCCTGCCCTTAAAGACTAGGAGGGGCTGAGGGACAAGAATTTTAGGTTTAAGTGTTAAGGGATTTAGGTGGGTCAAACTACTTGGGACCTCCTTGAGCTAAATTTTTTTTTTTTTGCCTATGTCTTTCTGATTGCTCCAGTCTAGCTGCCTATATCTTTCTAAGTGCTTGAGTCTCCTCTGCAGAAGCAGAGGCCACAGCCCTTAGTAATTCTCTCCATTAAATTCTAACAAAGTTCAGCCAAAGCTTGCATCCTTTTTCCTACCTATCCTCTTCCCCTACGAAGCCCCTTTGTTCACACTGATACACAATGTGCAGGAACTGGACTAAGCCCAGAGAGGCCTATTTCAAAGAATTAGTAATTCAGGAGAAGAGACAGCAACACATAACCCACTTCCCACAGGAAATGTTTAGTATAATTCTGGACAAGGTAAAATTCCTGTATCAGAACAGGTAAAGAAGTTGCAGCTGAGGATGTCCAATGAATTTAACTGCTGAAGCTGAACACGGAAGAAGTTGCAGCTGAGGATGTCCAATGAATTTAACTGCTGAAGCTGTCAAATCAGGGAGGTGGGTACAAAGAGGGAAAACAGTTAAAAGTAGGTGGTATTTGACCTGGATTTTGTAAGATGAATGGGAAACTGATGGGTACTTCTGAGCATGTTAAAGCCAGAGCCAGACAATAAGGTGATAAAAACACACTTTATTTCGGGACTACTGCAATTCAAGAAAAAGAGACAAGAGAACAATTTTTAAAAATTTTATTCTTGAGCCGGGTGTGGTGACTCACACCTGTAATCCCAGCACTCGGGAGGCAGAGACAGGAGAATTGCTGAGTTCGAGGCTTGCCTGGGCTACATAGTGAACTGAGGGTCAGCCTGAATTACAAAGTGAGACCCTGTCTCAAAAAAAAAAATTTATTCTTGGGCGCTGAAATGGGAAAAGACAAGTTTGAACACGATTGCTTGGAACACTATGCCAAGAAGTTTGGATTTTATTTGTAGAGTCAGCTGCGTCTTCTGAAAGCTGTACAGCTTTTACAGCAGGTCGTGGTCTCTGCAGGTGACAGGTTACTGCTGAATGGGACAAAAATCATCTAGATTCTTGTGCAAGATAAGGAAAGAATTGCCAAGCCAAGCGTACACCTGGCAGTAAGCGGCTGCCTTGTGATAGCGGTAGCAGCAGGAACAGGGAGAAGGGCAAAAGGAAAAAGGAGGAAGAGGAAGCCTTGAGAACTCAGGCTTCCACTATTTAGTCAGACAGCTCTAACCCCAGGTGTCTGCCATTGTGCTAGGACACGTCGGATCGCAGGTGTCTGCCATTCCATCTCTCACCGGTGTCAGTGATATGTCTCGGGCATCTCGACCTCCTAAATTTCCATATGGATAGTCACTGGGGTGATGGTGTATTTACAGTTGAATGAAGGAAAAGGAACTTCCCTGTTTCTAACTGTATGGTCTGCGGGCCTCGGTTTGCCCTCTTGTAAGAAGTGGGTTGAGTCAGGCGCCCTCCTACTTCCGCCAGGAGGTATTTGATAGCCTCGCTGGCCTGCTTCTGAGGGATCGCTGTCTTTCTTTCATTACTCGCGCTCACGTCTCTCCTCTTCTGGGCCCTGGTGCCGCCTCCTCCCTCCGCTGGCCTTCCTTGCTGGTATTTGGATCCAGGGCAGATGGGGTTAGTGAGCGGAAGAGACGCGCGCCAGGGAAAACAAACGCCTCTCCTCCGCGGCCTTCGCCCTTCGCGGTCCCTTGGCGCGAGCCCGACCCCTCCCGCGGCCCGGCCCCCGGGGAATCCAGGCGAGCCCGCGGGGAGCTGGGAGAGCCGTGCCGGGCCGCGGGGGGCGGGTCACGTGAGCGGCCGGCCGAGTGATTGGCGTCCCCGCTCCGCTCCGCCCCGCCCCTGGGCCGGGCGTCTGCGCGTCTGCTCGCGGCGGGCTGCTGGCGCTCTGGCTGCTGCGGCCGGCGAGGCTGGACCTTCGCGGCGGGAGCGGAGCCGGGCCGGAGGACGGGCAGCGCCGGCTTTGCAGGTAGCAGTGGGCGCGGGGGTAGCGCGCCGGCCCGGGCTCCCCGCCTCCCTTCGCCGCGCCCGGGGCGCCGGGGGCTGCTCGCTGGCCCGCCGCCTCCCTCGGCCCCGGCCTGGGGGCGCAGCTCCCGGCGGCTCGCGTTTCCGCCGGCCCGAGGCGGCGAGGGCGGGAGAGGCAGGGAAAGTTTTCCCCGCTCGCTTTCTGTTTTGAGCCGCACCGGGAGGCTGCGCTCGCCGGGAAAGTGTGGTCGCCTCGCTCTTCCGCGAGGCTGCATCCTCGAGCGGCCCTGCCCTGGATCTCAGCATCTCCGGGGCAGCCGGTCACGAGCCCGATTCCCGTCGTTTTCCTCCCCGCGACCTGAGACCAGAACTTCACCGAGGGCCGAGTCTCTTCCCGGAAACTTACGCCCGGGAGCGCGGTGCACGGAGTGAATAGCATTTTTCTGGTCCTGGCTCTGATTTTTTTTTTTTAAGTCCCAATCAACCTACTTCCATTGTTTTATTTAAAATGACTCTGGAGACACACTCTGTTGTAGCCTCGTAAATGGCTTTTTGTTAATATTTGCGGGCGAGATAATACGATGTAAAGCCATCTGCAGAACTGTGGCAGTTGAGGATTGCAGTTTTATAAAATAATCTTGTAATCGTGTTGAAAAAAAGAGATTCATGGTCTCGTTTGTTTTAAAGCTCTTATAGGGCAAAGCTGAGTTTCTGAAATGGGTGTGTATTACAGGCCAATAATATATATACTTTATAAATAATGCCAGGAGGCATGGAAAAATGGGAGTTTATAGCTCCTTCAAACTTCAGAGTATCCAGTTGAAGTAAGCACAGGGTAAATTTCCCCCTTTGGAACTGCTTTAGTGTTAAGTAGTGTGTATTTTTACATGCTGTTAATACAGATGGCTTTAAATCTTGTGTGAATTACTATTTGTTGCTATGTCTACACAGATTTTTTTTCTTGTATCTTGTCTTTCTCTTGAAGAGGCTAGGGAATTTAAAAAAAGGACATCGTTTATCTGAGAATCATTGTAGGGAGAACAAGACTGAGGGGCATGAAAGACCTTTGTTATCGTTGTGATATTTTCCCCCCGTGGTACTTTAAACAGTTGTGCACGAGGAACACGGTTTGGGCCCTACAAGAGTCCAGTAAGTGAGTAGGATGCTTTGGGTTTTTTTGAAACTGTTTTGCATGGTTAAAAAATCTTAAAACATTTTCATATTTTGTATGTGTTGAATGCACACGAGGGGAGGAGGTGGCTGAATTTAAACAAACTTCCTAGAGGAGAGGAGTACTTTCTTTCAATTAAGTATTCGACCCACAAATAGACTAAAATTTAATGTGTTTCCAAGTACCCAATACAGACTTAATCTTCTAAAAAATTGTAAATATGGAAGACAATTTAGACAGTACAAATAAATTTAAAGAAGAATGTGTATGCCCTGTAATTACACTATCTAAAGATACTGAAGTCTAGACTTGTAGTAGTAAGAATTCAGATTGTAAGGAATATAGTCCTATCCAAATCTAGCTGCTACTGCTGGCTTTTTTTTTTGAGACAAGGTCCGGCACTGTATTTCAAGCTGTCCTTAAACTTACTGTGTAGCACAGGCTGGCCTTGAACTTATGCAACCCTCCTGCCTCAGCCTCTCAAATGCAGGGAACACAAGTGTATGTAACCACATCCAGTGCTGGTGTTTACAGTGTGATGATAGGTTATTTCCAAAGATGACCTGCTAGTAATTGTCTTCCCATCTTTTGCTTGAGTACTCACTCCGTTAGGAGTGCATCTGTTCCTGCTTTATTTGAATCGAGACTGGCCTAATGATTTGTTTTGACCAACAGAAAAGGTGGTAGAGCCTGGGATTTATCTCAGTGGTTCCAGCATTTGCCTGCCTCACAAGTGCTAGGTCACAAGTTCAATCCCCACTACAAAAAAAAACAAGGTAGAAATGATACCATGAAGCTCTGGGCTTAGTGCTTAAGAAACATGGTAGCTTTAGCTTCCTCTGTTTTGAAAGTTGATTTTTTTCAACATTTTTTTTTTTCTCCCCAATACTGGGGGTTGAACCTAGGGCCTTTACCCTGAGCTATAGCCCCAACTCCTTAAGTATTTTATTTTGAGATAGGACCTTACTAAGTCACTAAATTGTACAGTTGGGGTTTGAATTTGTGATCCTCCTCCCTTAGGCCCTCAGAATACTGGGATTACAGGTATGGGCCACCAGGTCCAGCTATTCAGCCTTTGTTTAAATTTTTTTGGGGAAAGATCCAACTCATCTTTCCTTCCTCTTGTGTTGGAATGGAAAACAGTCCCCATATCTGTAGCTTCTCTCGCACCTTTGCTGTGGAACCATTTTGTGCTGCTTAGTCAGTAAACTCATTGGGTTGTTAAGCTTTTTTTTTTGAGACAGGTCTCACTTTGTAGTTCAGGCTGGTCCTGAGCTCACTATGGAGCCCAGGCAAGCCTCGAACTCAGCAGTCCTCCTGCCTCTGCCTCCCAAGTGCTGGGATTACAGGTGTGAGCCACCACGCCTGGCACTGTGGTATGTGGTATTGATTGATGGTGGGCGTGAGTCTCCACTCCCAGTATTGTATGTGGTTACTGGAGCTCGAACTCAGGACCTTGCTCTTGCAAGGCAGGTGCCGGAACCACTGAGCTAACCCCCTGGCCCCTTCATTAGCTTTTAAACATTGGAGTCTAGTATTTCAGACAAGAAGGTTACCAAAGGACTGGGAATGTATCATAGTGGCACCACACTTGCCTTGCAAGTACAAAGTCTTGAGTTCAGTTCCTGATATCCCCCCCCCCACCACCACTACCACAAAAAAGCCAAGAGGTTACCAAAAATTGAACCACAACTCTGTCTTATTCTGCAGGTATACTCTTTCTGTTTTCTTTTGCAGCCAAATTTCTGGAGCAAGTTGTTTATACTCACTGTTTCCTTTTCTTTGCCTTTCATATTCACCTGCTGCAACGTGCCTTCTGTCCACAGCTTCCCAAGGCTCCTCTTGTTGAGGTCAGTGGTGATTCTTGGTAGAGCCTGTGGCACTTCCCTTGTTTGGTCTCTCAGTAGCATTGGATGCTGGCAAAGCCTGTTTGTGATTCTCACGTCTCTACTTCACGGCTCTGTGCTGTCTGGTTTTCCTCTGCTGCCTCTGTCCCTTTCAGGCTCTTCTGTGGGGTTCTCTCTGTCCCTTTCCTTTTGGAGTTTCTTGCGCTCAGCCAGGATCCTGCACTCCTAACTCCACATACTTTTCCCTTGTCAGATTTCTCAATCTCCAATCTCCAGAGATGTCTTTTGAACTTGGGATTTATAAACTTGTTTTGAGATATGTCTACCTTGACATCCTGCTGGTAACTAAATCTTCAAACGCCCAGAGTGGAGCTCACCTCCCCGGAGCCTGCTTTGTTCTCTGCCCAGCCTGCAGCAGCCCAATGCGCCCTGCAGGACATCTGGGTGTCAGCTTTGACTGTGCCTTTGCCCTTGTCCAGAGCCCACCTCCCACCAGCCAGTCATGTCCAGTGCCCTCCCTTCCCCTTGTGTATGTTCTAGGCCTTTCCCTCCTGGGTTGATGTAGTTACCTTTGACTCCCGCCTCACTCTTCACCCCATCTGGTCTCCCATTCGGTCAGGCTAATCTCCAGAGCCCTGCACTGGATCATGGCATTTCCTTGCTTCTTCTCATCAGGGATGCCGTGTGGTTCCTAGGATTAAGCTTGAGCTGCTTGGCTACAGCTGTCACTTTCTCTCCCTCCACCAGACCTTCACCTGGTGCATGCACTTGCTGTCACAGGTGCCACCCAGTTCTGGGGCTTCCATAGCCTCATCAAGGTACTGGCTATAGTGTGCAAACGTCTCTGCGTGTCCAGATCCCCCACCCAGTGCAAACCCTGTGGAAGGCAGAGGGGTCTGGGGTTGGCCTGTGTCCTGTTTATCTAAGGACATTTAGTAAACACTTAACAAGTGAATGACATTCATGGTTCTATCCATTACTATAATTTTGGCTTCAGCTCATGGCAGGGTACAGTTGATACTTTTTATGTAGTTCGGTGCAGTCCAGTCGGGAGGCTGAAGTGGGAAAATCATCAACGTGGGTAATACAGTGAAATCATATTGCAAAAAACCATCCAAATAAGCAAAAACACACCAAGCAAAACATAGCACTTGCAACTAGGAGACAAAATCACTTTCAGAACATCCATGTAGGAAAGGCTCATGAAACCATAGGTAGGTTTCAACTTGACCACTGTATCCCAACCTTGTACTCATTAGAAAAATAAAATGAAGTATTATTACATTGTATCAATTAATTTAAGTCTTTGATCCCTCTCTTTGTGTTTGGTCTACTTTGTGACACCCATATGTGTGATACAACAGAGAACAAAATCACAGAGAAATATCATTGAGGATTTTGGTTTTGTTTTAAAATAAAAGTATCCTGAACAGCCATACTTTTTAAAAGATCACAGCTTCACAACCCTGTATGTTCCCTTTTACTTCTATTGTTGGCACTTGGTTTATTATTATTTTTTTAAAACTCTGAGCACATGACTTCTGTAGAAGTGTTTCTTCATTTACAGTGAACTATCAGATACTCTATGTCCTGGAATTGCCAGAAACTTCTGGGCAGTGAATGACATGAAAGCAATGTATGAGTGATGGAGCTGAAGAGACACTTCAAGGGGCCATTTTTGCAAGTTATACTTCAAGTCATGACTTTTTTGGCTGTTGGGAAGTGACACGTGGTACTGCACATTTTCCTTTAAAATAGTGATCAATTTGAACGAAACTGGTAAGGGAGAGGGTAGTCACAGTCAGAGTTGGGTAATGTGATAGTAGTCATGCTGTCTTTACACCATGGTCATCTGACAGGTGAGGCTGCATCTTTCTGAAGGGTGACAAACATTTTGGAGAATGCTACATTTTCAGGCTTCCTGGTCTTGTGTCATTTGTCAGAATTCAGGACATTCTTCTTTCCTTTTCATTCTTGCAGCTCTGTGAACTTGAAAAAAAGAAGCGGAGAGCAAGTGTCCCAGCTGTTAATGCAGTGACAGAATTAGGGCCCCAACAAATCTCTGAAACTGTCTTTTATTTGCTGCCCTTACAGAACGGGTGAAATAGTTTTAAGGTATATTTCTGTTTTGAAATGTTAGAGGCTAATTCTGTCTTGTCTTATCTGGACCTGGGCACTGTACTAAGCATCTCTTCAGTCTCTGAAAACCCGTTAGATTTAAGTATGAAAGAAGGTGTGAACAGCATGTGGATTTCTGTAATTCAAGAAGTGTTTTGAATTGCTTTTACTGTAGCATAAATGGATGATGCAGTTGCAAGGTTGTATTCTAAAATGTTTATTCCAAATCATAAATTCTTTTTTTTCCCCAAACCATAGACTTTTATTTGAAAATTTTCCTGGAGTTGAAATATAATTTACTCAAAAATAGAGAAGATCTGTGCTGGGCGTGGTGGCTCACGCCTATAATCCCAGCACTCGGGAGGCAGACAGGAAGATTGCTGAGTTCAAGACTTGCCTGGGCTACAGAGTGAGCTCAGGGCCAGCCTGAACTACAAAGCGAGACCCTGTCTCAAAAAAGAAAAAAAAAAAAATAGAGAAGATCTGGTTATGGTGGTGTGTCCTTGTAATCCCAGCACTTGGCAGGCTGAAGCAGATGGATCAGAGTTTCAGTACTGCCTAAGTGATTTAGAGAGACCCTATTTTAAAAAAATAAAACAGAGCTGGAGATGTGTTCAGTACAAAGACCCCAAGTTTCATACTGGAAATAAAGAAAAGGGCTGTGTCCTTAAATCTTGGGTGGGAGCTTCTGTTGTTAAAAAAGACCACTATAAAGGCCATTTGTTCTTGGAGGAAATTAGATGATCATCTTTAAGGAAGTGCTTACATTTATTTGATCACTGGTTAGGATGTAGAGAGTTTGGTGTTTTTAAGATTCCTAGCAATTTTTCAGGGTATATAGTATTTTACGATTGTCACTATTTTACACATACTTTTTCTCACTTAATACATAACATGTATCAGGCAGACTGTTTACTTGCGTATTGTATCTGCATTGTCTGCTTAATTATTCCAATTGCATTTACATTCTAGGTTTACACTCACTTAGGATCTGACTTTTTATTAGACTTTCAGCTCCTTAGGAAGGGGTCATGATTGGGGTGTTCTTTACAGTATCCCCAGAATTCTTGGTGTCTAAGATGATTGTAAAAGAATCATTAATATATGCTGTTGTTTTGTTCACTTAATCATACAGTAGTGCTTATGTTTTAGCATGACAGACTTTATCAGTATCTCATTAAGTGTAAATAAGTTCCTATCTTCATGCTAACATCCTCACCCATCCAGTTTATGAAGTTGAAGGACCTCTATTAGAAATCTTCAGCATATGCCCAAGTGCTTTAGTTAAAAGCTTCTTGGAATTAGAAATAGTTTTGTATATTTAGCTTGTTGTTTCCAGTAGTTCAAACCTGGCTGTTGCAGGTAGGCTGAAGAAGGGGTGGGCCATTTTAAGTGGATCCCTGAGGTTTATTTTCCATGGTAAAGAATGGCGTAAATTCACTTTGTACCAGAATGTAGGTGTTCACCTGCTCTGAAGAGTTGCCTACTCCATTCTCTTCTCTTTTTCTTAGGAAGTTTTCAGGTTAGCAAAAGGCAGGTCCAAAGTTGAGAAGTCTTATTAGCGGTGTCAGTCTCCTGCTGGTTAGAATAAGGGAGTGGATTGAGATCTGTGTGGAAACCACGTTGTTCATAGGTCAACTGACCCTAAATTTCTAGTTTTACTATTGAGACCATTATTTCGTCAAAAACAAAACTTTCTGTACTATTGATCTCTTATTTCCAACTTTTCAAATTTCATAGGCATCTTCAAACATATTTTTTGGTAAGTAAAATCTTCCATCCTGCCTTCGCACTTGGCTCCTGGGGGAAAGTAAAATAAATTTGCTCTTAGGGGAATCAAAAGATTGGCTATTACTCTACTCCTGCATCCCTCCAGAGCTAAATGCAGTTTTCTAAAATTGGAAGGTCCTGATTCAGTTTGGTTTTTAGACTATAAAATCAAATAACATTTCCTTCCCCCTGCCACAGACTCTCCTAGGGACAGTGCCATCAGGGAGTGGGGTATTGATCTGTAGTACTAATGGATATAGAGTAAGTCTGCTGGGGACACAGGGTATCCTTTCAGGTGCCAAAGAAAAACAGATTCATGCAGATGGAAGGTGTTTACTCTTCTACCTCTGCCTGCATTTGTCTTTCTTTCTTCTACCCTTGTTTTATCTCCCTCCACATGGTTAAATTAATCACTTATTCACCTATTAACTACACGAGTCAGTGCTATGTTTGTTTTGAGTCAATCCTATTTGTAAGATTTTTTCCTCAGTAAAATGTGGGTCATAAAGATAGGAAAAAAACTTAACATCTCAGTGAAGTACTTCAGAAATAACTACTTAATATCACTGACGTGCTAATTGCAGCTCACCATTTTTATGATTATCAATCAAGCCCTGGGAAGACCTGAACCTTAGCATTTCAAGTCTAGCTTGATTAGTGTATGTGCTAGAAAGTTCCACGAAGCTATTTCTTTTAAAAATATTCCATTCTGAATATATGTAATCTAAAATTAAATTTCTAAGACAAAGAAGTATGATTGTACTTTCCCAAAAATAATTTTTAGGACCTTTCTACATTGAATTTTTTTTTTTTTTAGACAGGGTCTCGCTTTGTATTTCAGGCTGGCCCCGAGCTCACTATGTAGCCCAGGCAAGTCTCAAACTCAGCAATCCTCCTGTCTCTGCCTCCCGAGTGCTGGGATTACAGGCGTGAGCCACCACGCCCGGCATTGTATGTGGTTACCGGGGATCGAACTCAGGACCTTGCTTGCGCTTGCGAGGCAGGCGCCGGAACCACTGAGCTAACCCTCCGGCCCTCTACATTGAATTTTAAAAGATATATTTTGGAGTTTATTAATTACCCATAGAGTAATTTTTTTGATTTTTTTTTTTTTCCTCTGGCACCAGGGAGCAAACTCAGTACCTTGCACTCAGGACCAGGCATCATGCCACTGAGTTAAATCCCTGGCCCTTTGATTTTAAAAATTATAAATGTAAGGTATTCATTACATGACACTTACCATTTTAAAGAATAAGTTCACTAACTACAGATTGACATTGTAATACAGCTGTCACCTCCTTTATTTCTGGGACTTTCTCATCCTGAAATGAAACAATACACTCATTAAATAAAATAACATCTCATTTCCACCAGCCCTCAGTTTTTGGCAACTGCCATTCTATCGTCTATGTATCTGACTATTTTATAATACCTATTTATTTATGAAACAGTGTTTCACTATGTAGTTCAGACCAGCCTTGTACTCTGTAGTCCAGACTGGCCTCAAACTAGCAACGATCCTCCTGCCTCAGCCTCCTGAGTGCTAGAATTATAAGCATGTGCCACCATGCCCAGCTTCTGGGATACTTTATGTAAGTGAATCATATATACTTATGCTTTTGTACTGATTTATTTCACATGAGCACAATAACTTCAAGGTTCACCTATGTTGTAGCGTATATCATTTTCCTTCCCAAGGCAGAATTGTATTCCATCATGTGTATGTGTGTGTGTACACCACCTTTTGTTTATCCATTCACCTGTTAATGACATTATGGTTGTTTCCATATTTGGCTATTTAAATAATACTGCTATGATCATTGGTACACAGCTGTTTAAGTCCCTGTTCTTCATTGTTTTGGTTTTTTTCTAGAAATTAAATTGCTTTTGTGATGGTTCTGGTAGAATTTCAGCTTGCCTGGGTTTGGGATTTGCCCCTGGGGTCAGCTGGAGCACACAGCTTGTGTCTGGGTGGGTCTTGGAGGCTCAACCTCGGGACCTGTATCTGGTTCCTCATTTTGTCCTCTCTGATGCTACCCCACTCTGCTTCTCAGCCACTGTGAGCCAAGGCCCTTTGCTTTGCCATGGTCTTCTACCACGCTGTCCCTGCCTTGGAGCCAGCCAGTCCTGTCCTCCTCTGAGACCATGAGTTCAATTACCTCTCCTCCTTTAAGTGGTGGGTTTTGGGAATTGTGTTCCAACAGTGGAAAATTTGACCAGTGTGTCCAGTACTGTGATACCCATAACATTTTATATTCCCATCTTCTACATTTAAGTTTATATTTCGTTTTATGGATTTTGCCTGATCAGCTACCACTCTAGGTTATGAATCTATAGAAATAACATATTTTTAAAACTGTAACAATTTAGGAAGCAAAATACAATACAATAATGTAGGTTTCACTTCATATTTATTTTTTGTGATACGAAGGATTGAGCCCAGAACATTTGCACTGAGTTGTGCAAATGTATCCCCAGTGTTGTTATTTTATTAGTTTATTTTTTGAGATAGAATGTTGCTCAGTCACTAATTTGCCTGGGCTGGGTTTCAGCTTGTTTTCCTTCTGCCTCAGCTCCCCAGAGGACCTCCATTTTCCCAGCCATAGGGTACCATGCCCAGCTCAAGCATTTATTTTTCCTCATCACATAATATTCTAGAAACTTGGGAGTATATTTTAAAATACAAAGCCAGAAAATGTCACTTGTAATCTTTTCAGGGAGAAGTGTTTTGGTTATATTTTGCTATGTATTTTATATTTTAAAAGTTACAATCCTGCATGATATATTGTTCTATAATGTACCTAGAACAGCTAAATCTTTCAGGGTGCATTTTTGTTGGGTTTTGTTTGTTTTGAACGTGGAGTGGCCATGTGGTTTGGTTGCATTATACTTTTGGTTGCCATTGTTCCTTGAGATGCCTCTGTGGCAGTGGCTACCATTTGCAGTATGTGTAGTACTACAAGAAGGGAACAGCACTGGGCTACCGTTCTCAGGATACTAGTCAAGCACTGCTGAAGGCTCACCAAGGTGCAGGCCTGTCAGGGAAGGCTCCGTCCAAGAGGCTGGCTAAAGATGCTTCCTCCTTAGCAGTGCCCCTCCGTTCTTTAAGTTAATCATTCACATCTTGCTTTTTGAAGCAGCTGAAATACTCTGCAATCTTTGGAACGGTGGTTTAAATGAAATGTTGATGAACTGTGTCGTTCTTTAACATGAAATCCAGACATAACGAGTGTGTTACTATTTCTTTTTTGGGTTTAGGTAAATTTAATACATGTCATAAAACATCAGTCCTAAACTTGTGTTTTTGACCTACTTTAGGCCCAGGGTACTTAAGCCTCCTGTAGATTTTATAAGAGATCAAATGCTAATTAATTTGTAATGATTTTTACCGAGTTCAGTTTGCTAACTTAAAAAAGTTATATATAAATATATATAAAAATACAGTAATTAAACACCTCAACACTGTAATCACATCCTATCAATGACAGTGGTAATTTTGAGTTAATCAGAACATTTTGATGTTACTACATTATACTTTGCTGTCTTCAAATGTGAATTACCCAATTTAAGTGGTGTATACTTTATAATTCTTTGATTATAGATTGATAGAATCA
>PVIC010003703.1:24335-67430 GCA_004025085.1 Thryonomys swinderianus | reverse complement strand
TTTTTTTTTTTGAGACAGGGTCTCGCTTTGTAGTTCAGGCTGGCCCTGAGCTCACTATGTAGCCCAGGCAAGCCTTGAACTCAGCAATCCTCCTGCCTCTGCCTCCCGAGTGCTGGGATTACAGGCGTGAGCCACCATACCCGGCACAAAAAGGCAATTCTTGACACATGCTACACCATGAATGAACCTTGAAAGCGCCATGGCATGAAAGATCCCACTTACATGAAATGTTCAAATCCACAGACAGGAAGTAAACTTGTGCTTAGGACTGGAGTTGATTTGACTGCTAGTGGTTTATTTCTGGGATGGGGGTGGTAAATATTCTGGAATTAGATAACGATGGTTGCACAACTTTGTGAAAAGCCACTGGTGTGGCCATGCTAATGGGGTGAATTTCAGTATGAGAATTACATCTCATAAAAACAGTAAGAAAAGAAGGGGTTCTCGTGAACCCCATTTTAGAGATAAGAAAGCCAAGGGGCAGATAGATTGAAGGAGGAGGAATGTGTCTCCGTGTTCACAGTGGTAGGAAGGCAAAGAGGCTGCTTTACCTGTCAAAACCAAGGTACCTGAGGCCAGAGGGTTAGCTCAGTGGTTCCGGCGCCTGCCTCGCAAGCGCAAGGTCCTGAGTTCAATCCCTGGTAACCACATACAATGCTGGGCATGGAGACTCACGCCCACCAGTAATCAATACCACATACAACATACCACAGTGCCGGGCGTGGTGGCTCACACCTGTAATCCCAGCACTCAGGAGGCAGAGACAGGAGGATTGCTGAGTTCAAGGCTTGCCTGGACTACATAGTGAGCTCAGAGCCAGCCTGAACTACAAAGCGAGACCCTGTCTTAAAAAAAAAAAAAAACAAGGCACCTGGGCTTGCGACCCTGGCCCAGCCAAGTCATTGCCTCTCCTGTGCCCCAGCCAAATGCCAGACTGGAATGACCCTTAACCTAGATGCTTTTAAGGTCCCCAAAGCATCCTCTAAGTCTGGAGCATTATAGAAAAGCATTACTTATTCATATCTATAGGGACAGCTGAGGCATCAATAAATGATTTTAACAACCCACAGTGGGACCTGGTCCTTTCCCAGGTAGACGGGAAGAAAACGCCGGATTTTCTGAGTCGAGCTCTTTGCGGATGGCTCAGCCAGGTGTTGGGCACAGACCCCTCCTCCACCAGGGTCTTGCCCAGAGGACAGTCCTTTGAGGCAGGAAGAGCCCTTGCTCAGCAAGACACCCTCCCTGGGCCAGAGCATCCTCGGTCAGCAGGAGGAGCCACTACAGGAAAAGAGGACCCTCCACACCCCTCCTCTTGGGGCCCGCAGGTCTGAGCTGGTCTATGAATGGCCCCTCTAAGGCGTCCTTCTATCTGAACACGGAAGAGGCCGAAGGGTACTTTGCACCCAGGACTCCAAGGCCACCCACTCTCAGACACAGCGGCCTCCGTGAAGGGAGTCTCGGGAGCCAGGCGGTGAGAGAGACGCACAGAGCAGAACAGACTGAAAAGCAGGGAGCTGGAAAGGAAGGGGAAGCCCTTGGCTGACAGAGAGCCCAGAGGGGGCTGGAAGCGAAGCCAGGGAGAAAGCAAACCTGGGGAGAGAGACAAGAGTCTGGCAGCTGGGGACAGAGGCCGGGAGGCGGGAGCTGCAGTGGGGCCTTCCCTTGAGGGCCTTCCCACACGGCGGGAAGCACTGCCCTGCCCAGGAGCCCCCATCAGTGGGCGGTGGGGGGTGGCTTCCCACAGCCAGACCGGAGCCTGCCAGGAAGAGGAGGAAGAAGCCGCAGGGAAGTGCCAAGCGTCCAGCCAGGTTGTCATGGCTACAGAGACAAAGCGAGGGGCCCATGAGAGGCCCAGGGACAGAATCCCCAAAAGAGGCCCAGCTGCCTGGAGTCCCTGGGGAAGGCCTGCCTCTCCCTAGCACCTAGAACCCGAGGGGCACAAGGCTGTTAGCCAACGGGCTCCTCCACAGGAAGGTTTACAGGTCAGGGCTCATCCGGCTGCCTGGCAGAAAGGGCCAGTGAAAATCACGGCCCAGGAAGAGCCAGCAATGGGAATACACTGTGAGCCCTAAGTTGCAACCTGCCTGGGCCTCAATTTCTTCGTCTGTTAAGTAGGGAGACTTCTCTGCTTGTCTCAGCTCCAAGGGAAGGGGCTTGCATCACTGCACACCTCCTGTGGTCAGGTCCGAGCCGGCGCATCCCCACCCACCCCCCAGGGATGGAACCCAGGGCCTCACCCAGGAGAAGCACATACTCAGCCACTGAGCTGCGTGCGCCTCAGCCCCCACGTTTGTCATCGTAACTGTCTGTAGGGAAGAACATTTTTCTTTAATTTCTAGTCCTTTGAGACCAATGCTGCTGTAACAGGCAATAAAAGTGAATTACCAGGAAAAAAGAGCAGAAAGACAGACTACGAGCCTAATTTCCTACAATTGGATTCAATCGGCATAAACAAATGCACCAAATGAAGTCATAGCATTTGCTCTCAGTTTCGGGATGTACCTCACCACACGCTATGCTCAGAGCATCCAGGACACTGGTACAAGCAGGCTGGGCACCGGAGGGACCAGGGACTCCAGCAGCCTGGGGCCTAGAACTAATTCTGCCACACCTCAGCAAAGAACTCAACATCTCTGTGCCTCAGTTTCTCTATCTGTAATCCAAGGATCGCATTAACAGTACCATACCTCATGGGTTTGAGACAGGGAGTCTATGAGTTAATCATGGGCAAGTCTTAGTGAATCCCTTCCCTGCTGGCTATCACTGGACAGTGTCACCAACCATCAGGTATCACAGTCACTGAGTTCTCTTCTGTCCTCACCCCAGCCCGCTAGTCCCTGCCTGACACGTCATGTATGTGCCCAGTGACCGGCTTCCTGTCTATCTGCCCAACCAGGATCTTGAATCTATGACATGAGAACAGGAGCTAGTATCTGTCCTCTTACCTGCTGAACGCACAACCCAGCTGAGAACTGCTCCTGGCACTTGGAGTGTACCCAGAAAATAGAAAGAAGTGTGAGCTAGGATCCTGGTTTGCCTGTTTGCTATGTGACCTCAAACAAATGACTCAATCTCTCTGAACCCCCGTTTCCTTGTGTGTGGCACAAGAGTACATTATGATAGCTTTGCCGATGTGTACAGAGAGGGTCGGAGAAGGACACTCCCTGTAGCACGGCTTAGTATAAAGCAATGATTTATATTGTTTTTATACATTTAGGGGTAACTGTGCCCCACAAGACATCTGGAGACACTCTTGGGTGTCACAGTTGGGTAGGGGGTGCTACTGGCTCCATGACAGGACAGCCCACCACAGAGAGCGACGCTGCTCCAATGACGATAATACAGAGAGAAAAGGTAAAGGCAGGGGCCATCACGATGCCATCAAGACGGGAGTGAGTGTCAGAATCACCATCCTAATAAGCGGCAGAACCCAGGAGGAATGGCGAGAGCCATGTGAAACAACAGAAAAGGGCGCCCAGGCACACACAGTCTGTGAGCAGGAGCCGGCTGCAGGACGCCAGCACACACAGCAGCGCGCCCTCCACACGCAGACTCCAAACCCAGGAGCTGCAGACTCGGCCGCCTGCCCCGGGGCCTCTGCACACACTCAGAAGCACGCGCTGCTTCTACACATCAGGGACACACGAAGGAGCTGGAGGGCGGAGCGCGGGGCCGGCAGGAAGGGAGTGGGGCTGGGGCCACCAAGACTGTGAAGGGGCCAAGACCGCGACCTCATCAGCCATACTCCACCTCCCTGCAGAGAAAAGACACCCATACCTGTCAGATCACCAAAGCGTAATGAAAAGTTACAAACACTGCACCCTTCACTCACACACTCCAGCTCCAAAGTTTATAAAGCTAGAAGTAGAAGCTGGCGTTCTGTAAGCCATTCTTGAAGGCGAAGGTGGACACAACCAATAAAGGACTGATGGCCACACACATGTACACTATGCACACACCTATCGGAATTCTGAACTACTGCTATACTGTACATGAGCCAACTCTATGCACATTATGGAACATGACGCCCAGACAGGGCAAAGTGCCAAACTGTGTACCCGTGTGTCACTGCTGACGTAACACACAGTGCGTCCAGTGTATCTGAGGGGCCACAAGGAACTAGGGCCAGCTTCTGTCCCCCAAAGAGGACTCAGAAGCCAACTCCAGCTATGTTACTGTTATCTTCTTCATATGAACCAGGGGAATGATTATGCGTATTATCTATAGAAACATATAGAATATTGAGATACCCATATAATATCGGTTAGTAACATATCCTATATATGATAAGTATATTACTAGTTATAGATCATACATGACATATGGCACATAAAGCATGTAAATGTGATATGGGTGTGTGTATATAAGTAAAACATATACTATAGTTCCATGTATCCATACATAGCTATGCTTTTAACTTCAAAGACACAAAAATCATATACCATATGATTCCAGTATACGGTATATTGATTCCAGTTTATGTAAAGTCCAAAAACACACAAAGCCGATTTCCAATAATAGAAATCAAAACAATGGTTTCTTTGGGGGATAAAGCCTAGGAGGGGCCACGGCTGGTGCCAGCAGTATTTACCTTCTGATCCATGTGAGAGACAGGTCTACCCTGCCACGAATTCACTGAGCCACACTCTTAACACTGTACATCCTGCACATAGGATATAGGTAAAGGAATTAAAATTTAAAACTTTTATGAGGAAAAAAAGGACTGAAGGTGATGAGGAGCAGCTCCAGAGGGCTCCCAAATTCTATCATTCCCTCTCTACCCTTCCCAGAGGGAGCTCTTTGCTCAGGGGCCTGAGAGGGGGGCAGGCCCGGGTTCGCGCTCCTCTTCTCTCCCAGAAAGACCCAAACAGGAATCAAGCCGGCCTTTGTGGTTGGGCCCAGCAGAGCAGGACAAAGGGCCAAATGCCAGCCCTGCTCCCCCAGCCCCCCAGGACACTGAAGCCCATTCATGTTGGAGGCTGGCCATTTCCCCAGGGCCCAGCCACCCTCCTTTCTGGAGCTGGGAACAATACCCCCTTTTACCACCCCTCTTGTCTCCTACTTCCTCATTTAATCGCAAGTTCATGGGTATTAAGTAGCCTGTACAGCTGACCTAGCTCCCTTCCCCCATCCCAGCCCCCCAAAACAGAGGCCCACAGCGCTGCCTCTGTTCAGGACTCCTGAGTGCCTGCTTCCTCGATGATCTTCCCAGAGAGGAGAGGAGCCACCCATTGCCAGTCAGCTCCGCAGGTGACTGTCTCACCCGGAGGACCCTGGCTTCAGGCCCCCAGCCCACAACAGTGGCCTCTGCTCTGACATCCGGGCCACCTCACACTCTCTTCACACCTCTTACCCCACTTGACGCCTGCGGAAACTGAGGCCCACTGTCCTGCCAGACGCGTGCTCAGAGCCAAGGTCCTCACTAGACTTTGCGACTTCTCCTACGCTGCCTCCCTGCCTCCACTTCAAGCAAGTGGCCAAAGCCTTTGACCCTTAATCTTTCCTCTAGCTCAGCAACTCCAAGGACATTTTGAGCTCATCCCCAGCGTCCTGGAAGGGCTGGGAAAAGATCACGAAAGCCAACCCACTCTGATGCACAAACTTCTCTCACCCTTGGGGCTCCACTGTCCAAATGTTCCCAAGCCTGTTGCACCTGCCGAAAGTCTCCACCTCCTCCAAGCCTGCCCACCACATTCCTCCACAACAGCTCCAGTCTGACCCAGCTCCATCTCCAGCCTCGCTGTGTCACCTTCGGTCCAGGCCCTGGACACCGAAGCAGCTACTCAGCCAGCCTCACTTCCCCGCACCTGCAAGCACATCACCCGGCCGACGGCCCCTGTGGCGTCCTGGCACCGCAGGCTCTCACTGCGTGTCTCACTCTCACACACGGCCAAGCTCTCTCCCACCTCCGGGCCCCTGCAGGTAGGCACTGAAGTGCACCTACACGGCACCTGTGGGCTTGTCAAAAGCAGATCCTGAGTCCAGCATGGTGGTCCTCACCTAGAATCCCAGTACTCTTAGAGGCTAAGGCAGGAGCCCAGACTGGTCAGCTTGGTAACTTGGCAAGACTGTCTCAAAATAAGCATGAGCCGGGGCTGTAGCTCTGTGCAAAGGCCCTGGGCTCAGTCTTCACCTCCAGCACTATACACACACACTCAGACACACACACACACACAAGCGGATACTGACGTAATGGGTTGGAGGGAGGACAGACTGCCACGTGAAGCTCTCAGTCCCAGAGCACACCAGAAGGAAAGAGAGAGTCTAAAGGGCATGGACACATAGCAGGTGCTCAATAAAATTTATCTCCCATTTCTATCCTCTGACCACATTAGGAAACTGTGTATCTAATCCTCATCATGGAGCATAAACTGTGAACATAAACTTCAAATCTGTGTCAGACTCTCACCTAAATTGATAAACATAAGTAAAACTGAAATTTTAAGAATTAGCACTTCTCGCCAGGGATTTAGCTCAGTGGCACAGTACCCACCTTACTCTTAAGGGCCTGAGTTCAGACCCTAGTACTGCAACTGCAACAACAAAATTAGCAGCTCTCATCTCTTCAGCACCCCCACATTTTCTTCATGTAACTCTCAAGTCCCCCCCTGCACATCGGGTTGGGGGCAGCAGGAGATCTCTGTGCAGAGACTCCGCACAATCACCAAAGCAGACGCCCCTCCCACAGGGCCACACAGACTGGTGGACAGAGAGTCCCTTGGAACCGCAGGCTTGAGACCCTCATCTGCAGCGGCTGAGGAGTCAAGGGCACCTCCTGTAGATGCCGCCGGCTGCCCCAGCACGCAGCACCTCTGCTCTGTCTATCTCCACACAGCCAGAAGCAGAGGAGCCTGATATCCTGAATACCCCGGGGGGAGGATCTCTGGCCCTGGGGGGAGGATCTCCAGCCCCTGCGGAGGAGTGTCCTGAGGTAAGTGACCCGTGCCTGCCCCCAAGAGGACCAGCCAGGCCGGCCAGGTGGGAACCCAAGAACAGCACCTTGACCCCACTCTGGCAGTGTACAGGGTGGGGCTTGTCAGGGGCTGCCCTGGCCTCCCCCAGACAGGATTTCCTTCTAATCTGCCTCTGGGGACCCACCATAAGGTGCCCTGGAGCTCTGAGTGGTGAAAGACAGAGCCACCCTGACCCAGAGGCCCCAGCCAACAGCAGGAAGGGGAGCACCCAGGCCCCGCCTACACACCACTCTCAGCTCCTCCCTTCGGGGCATGACAATTTGAATACTTTTTTTTTTTTTTTTTTTTTGCTTTTTGGAGACAGGGTCTTGCCTTGTAGTTCAGGCTGGCCCTGAGCTCACCATGGTGCCCAGACAAGCCGCTGCGAACTCAGCAATCCTCCTGTCTCTGCCTCCCGAGTGCTGGGATTACAGGCATGAGCCACCACGTCCGGCATTGTGGTATGCGGTGTCGACTGTTGGTGGGCGTGTCTCCATGCCCAGCATTATATGTGGTTACCGGGGATCGAACTCAGGTCCTTGCACTTGTGAGGCAGGCGCTGGAACCACTGAGCTAACCCTCCGGCCCTTTTGCCCATCTCTTGATACTCACAACTCATTTAAACCACATGACAACCCTCGGAGCGACACACTATCATCCTTCCCATTTTACGGGTGGAGAAACTGAGGCACAGAGTCTAAGTAGCCTGCTCAACGTCACACAGGTGGGAAGTGACAGAGCTGGGCCCAAATCCAGGCTTCAGTGACCGCAGGGCCTGAACTTATTTACAGGCACTTTTTCAGTAGGGTACCAACTGATTCCATTCACTGCTTCCTGGGAGACAGGACTTGGAGCTGAAACCAGGACAGCCTTAGGCAGAGCTGGGCAGCTGGTCACTCCACTCATCAGCAAGGACAAAGCTGTCAATCTTATGACTGAACCAGTAAAACCAGCAACGGCCACACACAGGCTCAGACAGAGCAGAGGGAGCACTCCCTGTACCGACAAGCATGCTCCCATTTCACAGAACAGCAAACTGAGGCTCCAAATGGCTGTCAAAGTTCCCACATGAGGTCAGCCCTGAGGAAAGGAAGGCGGCCTCTCAGGTGGCAAAGTGGGCCAGCTCTCTATACACCAAAAGCCTGGGAACAACAGAGCCTGTCAAATGCAGACCCATGTGACAGCCACACAACGAACTCAAGAGACCAGACTCTCAAGGATGCAAATCATCGCAGGGTATCTAAAACGTGTTAGCTTAAAATTCACCCCTAACTAGCCATGTGACCTTGAAGCGACCTCTGCATGTATCTGGCCCTCAGTGTCCTTACCTGCAGGGGACAGTAGCAAAGCGACTTTCCTGCTTGGGTCGTAACAAGCACCCCCCGGGTCACACAGCAGAAGGCCAAGGCCCAGCCTGTGTGAAGGACACTCGCGTGAGAGCCGCCTGAGCACCAACATCACAAGCCACGCGGTCTGTCACGGACACAGCCCAGATAAGGGACATTCCCCGTCAGTGACCCTCTGGACCCACCACCTCTCTCTCTAGGGTAAAAGCCCAGCGTTCTTCTTGGCTTCCCGAGGCCTGCCCCATGGATGTGGCCCACAGTACGCTCAGCCCTCCCTGCAACCCTTTCTCCTCACTCTTCTCTGATCCCGACACTGCCAAGCTCTTCCCTGCCTCGGGGCCTCTGGACAAGCGGTTTTCTGTCCCAGCACATCAGCCAAACCCCAGACGGCCCAGCACTGTCCTGCTCACATCGGTGTGTTAACGCCTTCCTAGCCTTCACTAGCAGGCTTTTTCTTGTTAGCTACCTGCCATCTCTCCATCTTCCCCACTGAAACGTCAGGTCTACAAGATCAGGGACTTTGTTCGGTGCTTTTGGCACATAGTAGGTCCTCAATCAGCGTCTGCTGACAGGATAGAGACAGCAGAAGCCAGGATCCCCGGACTTAAAGCACATCAGATGCGGTGTGGGACTAAGCCACGGCCCTGGGACAAGAGCAGCTCTGAGAAACTGTCACGGGGGGACCCAGGGGAGACAGACCAGGCAGGGGCTCCCCTGAGAACGCGTCCGCCCCGAACTTTGCCACTCAGCATGCCCCCTGAGCAGCAGCATCTCAGCTCTGCTCCTGGGCCTGTTGGAAATGCAGGGCCCTGGCCCCCACCCAGCCCTGCTGGCCCAGATTCTATACCTTAACTGGCTCCTATAGACAGTGGGGGTTTCCTGGTTTAAACCCAGGATGACCAGGCGAGACAGGGTACCCCTGGGACCTGAAAGGCTTGTGGCACCAGTAGGAAACAGCGAGGACCCTCCAGGGAGTCGGGCATCCTTCTTCCCTCGGGCCCAAAATAGGATCCCGGACACCCGAAGCCAGCAGATGCAGGTGGGGGAGGGAGAAGGGGGAATATGAACCCAACAGATTTGCACGGCAGACGCCTTGAGAGCCGCGCCATCTGGACCCCCTTTGTGATACGAGGAAGGAGACTGCAAGAGGCAGGAGCATACATGAGGTACAGGCTGCGGGGCCAAGGAAGTGTGTGTGGGGACCAGCAGGGCCGTCTGTTGCCAGAACCTGCACAACCCATTCCACTTTCAACTGCCTACAACACAGAGCCGCACACTCCAAAATGGCTCGGACCAACCCCTTTGCAGCTGCCAGAGATCGGACCTCCTGAAAGTGAAGCCTTAAGTCCTAGGAATGGTGTGTATTTTGGTTATGAAGGAGTTGCTACCTTGCTACCTACAGTGATGGGCATGTGACTGAGCCCAGCCAATCAGAGCTCTGGGCCTCTGCTCCAGGAGAGCAATTCTTGGTTCATGTGAGATATGTCGGTCAGACAAAGCAGCACCTAGATCCAGCTATGCTTAAAGCCACTGCTCCTGAGTCAAATGAGCCCATTAATAGGCTTTGCTTTGCTTTGTCTGCTTAAGCTTTTCTGAGCTGGAATTTCTGCACATACAAGACAAAATCCCAAACGATGTAACTGTTAAAATACTTAGCATTCATTCCCTGGTGCCGTAACTCTGCATGTCCCTTTGCTCCTCCAGACTGGAGCTCTACAGATACAAACTGTTGGATTCATCTGCGTCCCTGCACCTACGATGCAATATACTCTCAGGAGACACGTGACAATGACTGGGTAGCCCTTCCATCACTCTTCTGATCATCCAGTGTCCCAGGCGCTGTCCCAGGTGTGGGGACACGGCAGGGAACAGAAGAGACAAAACCCCTGCCCTCTAGAAGCTTAAATTCTACTGAGGGACAGAACAGACAACAACTAAATTAGTAAGAGAATGATGGAGAAGGGAAGAGGGTTGTGGGAGGAGGGACAACATTGGACAAGAGATCAGAGAAGATTACACTAAGAAAGCCAGATATCTAAGCAGACACTGCAGTGATAATGAACAAATGAACCCTTGGGAACATTCCAGACCAACAGGAGAGCAAGTGCAAAGGCCCTGAGGCAGGGCTGCGTCAAGCATGTTCCAGGGTGAAATCGGGGAGGGAGAGTGGAACACAGATACTGCTGGGCTCGGGGCCTTCATCAGGGCCTTGGTATTTACTCCCAGCGAGGTGGGAGGCGCAGGAAGGTTCTGAGCAGAGGAACACGGTCTGACTTCCACAAGGTGTGTGGAGAACTAACTGCCAGGACCAGGGGTGGGATAAGGGAACGATGAGGAGGCAACTGCAACAGTCCTAGAGGAGACGATGGCGGCTGGTGGGTGGAGGTAGGAGGGGAAGATGCGCCAGATTCTGGAGCCAAGCTGAAGCCAACGGGATTTCCTGGCGGGCTGGAGACAGGATGCAGGCACGAGAGCAGGGTGGAAATGGCTCCAGATGTGCTGAGCGGCAGGAGGGAGGGAAGCAGGCTGCGACCAGGGCAGCCAGGGGCCGGGGTCTGAGACACCAAGAGGAGATGCCAGTCGACACCTGAACAGAGACCTGGAGGTCAGGCAGGAGGTAGAACTGTGGACAACAAGGACTAAATGGATGAGTTCACGCACAGAACGACAAAGCGGCATCGGAAGAGCGGGAAGGAACCATCCCCATCTCCTCCTCACTGCCCCTCAGAGTCCTCGGCTCCCACGCAACACGTGACAGAGGCAGGCCGACAGGCAGGGAGGACAGGGGCTCCTTCTAGAATGGCGTGCTGGGGCCAAGGGTCTCACGCACTGTCTTCTGTTCCTGAGAGCCGGGCAGGCAGGAGGAGCACTCCCCGCCCCAGCAATGCCTAGATGGGAAACTGAGACTCAGAGAAAGGCAGGCGGTGCATGGAGATTGCCAAGCAGCTCCTGGCGCTGGGACACCATGTGCTGTCTGCCCAGGGCAGCAGAGACCTCCCCCCAGCCCGTCTCAGAAGCTGCCAAAGACCTGCCACGGGGGAGGGGCTGAGAACAAGTCTTGGCCCGAGGTGGAATAGTGACTGGCAGATGACAAATGCTGGCACTATTATGGGCAGCCGGGCCAGGCAGCCAGCGCAGACTGAACGCAAGATGGGAGCTCCTGTGTCCTCTCATCCTCAGGATTTTCCCTCATCCTGGGATTCCAGGCCAGCAAAAGCACCATGGTCCTCCCCCACTGGGCCCCATGGCTGCCTGCTCTGCAGAGAGCTCCTCCCTGCCATGCCACGGGGCTCAGCCTGCAAAGACCGAGCCCTGGCTCCAGACCACAGCTCCAGCGTGGACCAAAAGCAAGGCTTTGGCTGAGTGGTGACACCTCTCCAGGATCAGCTTGCTCATCTGTGAGACGGGTAGCAGATGAAGAAGCACATCTGTTACCAGTGGCACCACAGCAGCTGTTTGCTGCGCTCTTACTCCATGCCAGGTGTGGGACTGGACATAGTTTCTAACACTCTGCACTACTAACCTCCAGGGCCAGGCAACGCACTGTGGGGTGTTCAGCAACTCCCCCGGCCTCCACCCACAGGATCCCAGTGGCTGGGACCTCCACCTGCCCCCTGGCTGGGACCACTGAGAATATCCCCACACACTGTCATTACGTCCTGAGGGGTTAAACTGCCCTTGTTCAAGAACCATTGTCTTATGCCCACCAGAACTTCCACTGCAACTCCATGAGGGAAGAGTTTGTCCATGTGACACATCCGAGATTTGACCAATGCAGTCTGGCTCAACCACCCCGCTATCCTGCTTCTCAAAGAAGCAGGGGAGGGTTTATGTGACTCAAAAATATCACCTACAGGTCTGCCACAATGTTGTGGCTCGACTCTAGATGCCCCCCACCAAGACTCATGTGCTCATAGATGGGGCTTTTCAGAGCTGGTTCTGTCTAGGGTGTGGTACTGGGATTAAGGGTGTGTGGTACTGAATTAGTCCACTGACTGAAATTAGCATAGTTCTGGGTGTGGATAATAGAAACTCTAGCCTGGGTGAGGGAGGCACCAATGAATAGGTTTATATCCTGGATGCAATATAAAGGGAGAGAGGAAAGGAAGGTTAGCTGTTTGCCGTCTTATGCCTTCAGCCTACCATGAACTGTTTCTCCTCTTATGCCCTCTGCCATGCCAGCCTGCCTTGGAGTCAGCTGGACTGAAATCTCTATAAACTGTGAGCTGAAATAAACCTCTTTTCCTTTAACTCTGGGTGTCAGGTATTTCGTCTCAGCAATAAAAAAAGTAAATAAGACACACAACATGGATGTTCTCTAAAGGATTATTTTTGTTTGTTCTAAACTCCAGACCTGGTTTATTATTACTGGTAGCATTATTTAGGATTAGTTATATGCAGAGTACCACACTAAACATCTTTTGTACTTCATGGTTCATTTCAGATACACAAGGATTCCAGGAAGTAGTATTATCAGCCCCTCTTTACTGAGAAAACTAAGGCTGAGAAATGATAAATGACTTGCTCCAAGTCACACTCCTGGTTAAAAGGAGGAGCCAGGGATAGAAGACCAGGTCTTGAGACTGGAAGTTTTCTGATGAGGGAGTAATGAGCATGTACTGAGCACCTACTTTGTGCTACCAGTAGACTTGGCATGGGAAACACTAAGTCAAGGTGAACCCAAGGGAGCATTAAGCATGTATCGAGCACCTACTGTGTGCCAGCAGTGACTCAGGATCAGAGACATCACATTCAGGTGGACCAAAGCAGCTCCAACACCAAGCAGAAAGTGGAGAGGGACCAGGGAGATGTGGAGAGCTGAGGAAGAAGGGGTCACAGGAGCTGCCTCAAAGAGTAGCAGGAGTGGCTTCTCAGAGGACATATTCAAAGTAAGGGGATGGCTCCAAAGAACCCAATACTCGTGCACTTACGGGACAGTCAGGGAAGCATCTGAACAGAGTGCAGCCGAAGACAGAGCTGAGCCACACTGAGCCCTGAGGAGGAACGGCCACTGCGAAGGCCTGGAGGCAGGCTGTGCTTGGCCCAGAGAGGAAAGGAAGCAGGAAGCAGGGGCAGGGAAAGACATCCAAGCAGAGATGGCCACAGGGACCCTGGCACCAGAGCTGCCTCTGCCTTGGCACACAGCAGACTATAATGACTTCTCTTTTACGCCTCTGACCCAGCAGAGCTGGGAGCTGACAGAGGGCCCAGGCAGTGTCCGGCTTATACACTATTACCAGGACATCCACCGATCCAGCATGTCTTCCCTCAATCCTCACCAGTTCAAACAGAGCAAAGCCAGCACCTGCCCTGCTTTTTTATTAGACAATATTAATGTGAAAAATAATGTTAATTATAATGCATAATCCAAAAAAGTGTACAAAAATAAAGTACAAAAGACTCCTCTAAACTTCTTCCCTTGCTCAGCCTGAGGCCACCAGTGAACACCCTGGTGCACATCCTGCAGCATCTTTCACCACCCTTACACATACTATCATAATATACACCTTAAATGTCCCCTAAAGTCGTGGTCACCAGCCCATGTGGATACTGGCAGGGGACGGAACCTTTAGAAGTTAACTCGCTGGGGTATGCCCTTGGAGGGAATATTAGGACCTAGTCCTTCCTCCCCCCTTCCCCCCCTCTATCTCTGCTTCCTGAGGACCACAGTACAAACAGCCTTTTCTGTCCACATTCCCACTGCTATAATGTGCTACCTCATCACTGATTCAAAAACATTCAGGTCAACCATAGACTTCAACTCAGAAGCCATTACCCAAAATAAGACTTTTCCTCCTTCATGTGGATTTCCTCACATATTTTACCACAGTAACAGAGAGCTGACTAGCACACATACCTGCCGAAAGATCCATTTATTTTTGTGCTACTTTTTCCTATACAGTAGGATCACATTCTACATTTTATTCTGCAACCTAGCTTTCTTTCTTTCTTTTTTTTTTTGTGACAGGGTCTCACTTTATAGTTCAGGCTGGCTCTGAGCTCACTATGTAACCCAGGCAAGCCTTGAACTCAGCATTCCTCCTGCCTCTTCCTCCCAAGTGCTGGGATTACAGGCGTGAGCCACCTGGCATTGTGGTGTGTGGTACTGATTGCTGGTGGGCATGAGTCACCACACCCAGTATTCTTGTTACGTGGTTACCGGGGATTGAACTCAGGACCTTGCGCTTATGAGGCAGATGCCAGAACCACTGAGCTAAATCTCCAGCCTCAATCTAGCCTTCTTACTGAACCATCTAGCATAGATAACCTTCAGAGCAAGCACATTCTTTTTTTTTTTTTTTTTTTGGAGTGGGGGACCATGGATGGAACTCAGGACCTTGCATTTGCAGGCAGGCAGCGGTGCAACTGAGCTACATCACTGGCCTGGAAGCACATTCTTTTTTTTTTTTTTTTTTTTTGAGACGTGGTCTTGCTTTGTAGTTCAGGCTGGTCCTGAGCTCACTATGTAGCCCAGGCAAGCCTCGAACTCAGCAATCCTCCTGTCTCAGCCTCCCAAGTGTTGGGATTACAGGCGTACGCCACCACGCCGGGCACTGTGGTATGTGGTATTGATCGCTGGTGGGCGTGAGTCACCACGCCCAGCATTGTATGTGGTTACCAGGATCGAACTCGGGGCCTTGTGCTTGCAAGGAAGGCACTGGAACCACTGAGCTAAATCTCCGGCCCAGAAGCACATTCTTTTAAACACTTCCCTGGTACCCCAGTGAGCAGATGAATAACAATCCTAGACTTGTATCTGTTAATGGTCATGACTGCTTGCCAAGGTTTGCATCATGAACACAACTGAAATAAACATCTTTATAACTTACAGTTTTTTGTACTTTCTTTCCCCTTCTTTCTTTATGACAACATCCCTAAGAAATCAAAGCAATGAGTATTGAGTTTTTATTTTTAAAGATATTGCCAAACTATTTTTCCCAGAAGACACCAGGGCTTATCATTGGCCCCACGGGCTGTTGCTGGGTGTCCCTGCCAGCTCTGTGCTCTCGAGTGTGTGGAAGAAAAGTGAGGACTGGAAGGGAACAATGACTGATTGGTCCAGTACCCACTGGAGATTTGTGCTGCTGAGTCTCGCTCCATGCAGTTCTCCGTTCATAAAACAAACCAAGTCAAGAGCATCAGGACCCAACTGAGGACCGAGGTTTTGGGAGCACAGGCCACCTACTTCTGGCCGGCAGGGTCTTTTCCTCTCAGCCCCTCCCACTCTTGCAAGCCAACTCACTTCTGAGATAGATTTCACGCCCAGCACAACAAAGATGCCTTTGTCACTTGGGAAGAGGAGCGGGTGCTGCCAGAATATTCTGGGTTCTGTTCATTCAACCTCTGTGTGTGGGAGGTGGAGGGCAGGGGGGTAAGAACAGGATGCTCCCCACTGGCCTGACCTGGGGGTGGCCTCACTGGCAGGACGGAGCTGCCCCAGGTGCCCTGTCGCTCACTCCCATGTTCATGCCACAAACACTCGCTGAGAGCTTCTGCTGTGCCGTGTGCCCCTAGAGTGCTGTGCACACCTCACAGCACACACCAGAGAAGGGCCTGCACAGTGGGAAAGCCAAGGCTACAAGGCGAGCACACAGCTCCGAACACAGAAGTACAGGCCGGGACAAGTACCCCACTTCTAACGACCTGCAGAATGCTCAGCTCCAGCTGTCTCCGCAGGCACCAAGGTGACCACCCGCCCCGCCTCCACCCGTATCCTACAGTCTGTTCTCCACAAGCAGCCAGCCTCTTCTCTCTCCCTGTCTCCCCTCACTTCTGCCCTGGCTCATTTGGCAACCTGGCCACCCTGGCCTTGCTCTTGCTGGAACATGTTTCTGCCTCTGGACCTTTGCGCCTGCTGTTTTCCGTGCCTGGAACACCCTCCCCACGGAGGCAGACTGAGATGACTCACCTAAAGACACGGGGCCTGGATTCAAGGGCCACACTGGGTGGCTTCAGGGAAGACAAGGCACACAGCTGAGTCTCCAGAAGGAGAAGGACACTGTAAGACTCTCTGTCTCCTTAAGAGAGGACACCACCCCTCTTTATGGAACTGGGCAACAATGGGTTGACTGTGTTATTAGGCAACTCTGGGTTAACTGGATAACTAGACTCTTTGTAGAATATACACCTGAGTGGCCATAGCAATTTCTGTAATCTGTCACCAAAGGAGTGTAACAGACTCAGAAAGTCTTGCCAAAACTCTTTGCTCCCCACACACACCTGCTACTCTGCTTTGCATAAATCCTGCTTTCTATATTCCCAGGGAAACTCCGAAAAAAATAAGCCTCATAGATGTAAAAGGAGGAATATAAAGAAGAACGAATTTCTGTTTGGGGCTCTTGGGACCGACAGAAGTCACTCGCTGAGCCGCCGGTATTAAAAGCCACCAGTTGCTCTTATCTTCAGGTTGAGAGTGGCTTGTCCAGGGTCCTCAGTTTCCTGCTTCATCCTCACATAACGGCGAGCACCACCCTCCCCACCAGGATCCTGGAAGGCTACAGAACTTGGAAGGTGTCCACCAAGCAAGACACCTCAGCCATGTGGCCAGTGGTGTCGCGGGCACCACACAAAGAGGCAGACTGGTCAGGGAAGATCTCCTGAGGAGGCAGGATATGAGCAAGCCCAAGAGCCACAGCACATAGGCCAAGTGACAAGAGGGCTCCTCGGGGACCCACAACTGAGGGCAGGGAAAGGCTGCCATGCTGGGTGGGGGGTCCCAGCAAAGTGAAGAGGAAGCATCCCACCAGCAGCCATCCCCTCTTTGCTCCCAATGCCCGAGGCTCTTCCCTCTGGAAACTCCTCACTGCCATGGGCACAAGGAGGGCCCTCCCTAAGACCTGCCCTCTGGGTCTCACTGATTGGTCAGGGACGGATGGTGGCCAAGGCAGTCAATCAGAGCCTACCTCAGCCTGGGACGGAACCTTCGCCCACAAGGCCGCACCCTTCCTGCAACAGCTGTTCCTGCTGGAGGCAGCTTGGTGGGCTTTCTGTCACCTGGACCAGCCAGCCCAGATAGTGTCAGGGTCCTGTAGGCTAAGTGAAGGCCCTGCACAGCACCTGGGGGTCCTCCTCTACCCACGGGGGACCCCACCACTTCTTTACTGAGATCTGCACTCAGGGTCTCCCAAAGAAGCCCAAGAGCAGGAAGTAAGACAGACGGATGTGGGAACGTCCTGTGCAACAGCTGATGTTGCAAAAAAGAAGAGGGAGTGACTGACCACAGGCCACAGGAAGTGGAAGTTGGGGTAACAGAATCAGCGTCTCTAAGAGAGCTCCCCCTCTCCTTCACTCAGAGAACTGAAAGACCACCCACAACTGGAAAGCATTTCACACTCTCGGGTGCCAGCCAGGCCAAACAGGTACAGAGCAGGCTGGAGGGCTGGGTCCTCTGTAAATGAACCGGCAGCTGAATCCTCCTACATAGCAGAGCTTCTCTACCCTTCCACACAGGACTGCTCTTCTCCTCCAGAGGGAAACTGTCACCTCCTGCTTCTCTCAAAATAATGTGGCCCTCTTGGCCTGGCTTTCAGTTTCTCACTCAATAGAAACAACATTTAGAAGAAATATTCCTCTGTCCTCTTAAATGCACAATTGAACAATCAGAAACCAGCAGGGCAATGGCCACAATCAGTGGGAGCCAGAGCCGGTCTCTGTGTCAAGGCCCCGGTATGGACCACGTTGGCAAACTGAAGCCCGTGGGCCCCATGCCCAGCAGAGGTGCAGCAGCCGTTCAGCTCCAGCCAAGCACTGCCTGCTGGAATGTAAGCCTGTGGTGGGTTCATCTCCTGATTAAGAAGCCAGAAACACAGATTTTTCCAAGAAATTTATAGATTTTTCAGTGTTGGCAGCTCGTAAAAAAGAAATGTTTCTTCAACATCATGCACGACTGTCAAAACTCAATGGGGTCTGATCTGGCCCGTGTGGAGCCTAAGGGTCTGTCCCTGAATGACAGGGAGAGGTTCAGTTTTAACCACATGCACCCTTCATGGCCAGCTCAAGATCCACCCCACAGCAAGGGCCCTTGGACCCCTTGACGTTACACACACACACACACACACACACACACACACAGAGTATCCCTCTCAGCCCCCCAGGGAGCCTCAGCAGCCTCACGGGATTTGAGTCAGAAAACCTGGATTCGAGTTTCACCCCAGCCACACATTCACACTGTAACCCTGAGTCAAGCCACTTAATAGTTTTATCCTCAGTTTTCCTTCGTGGCAAACTGAAATCCATGGATGAGACACTGTCTCAATCTCTTCCCACTCTACCTGCTCTAGGCTTCCAGCGCCGATGACTGGCTGCACTAGTAAGAGACAAAGGTCCTAACATGAAGTTTCCTCAGCCCCTACCCTGCCACCGTAACTGAGAAAGAACTCACGGCACTTGGACAAAGATACAGAGTCCATGATTCTGAAAAAAGAACACTACCTCAGTGACCAAAGGGAGGAGACTGGTTAGATAAAAACAATTTTCTAGTAATGATATATATTATATATTCACATGATTACTAATAAATGAGCATGATACATAATATTATTCATCGGTATAATTATTACAATTATAACTAATTTATCGCCAGTGCTTACTTTGTGTCAGGCGTCCTGAAAGTGTCAGAGTTCCTAATTATCTACCTCCCTCACCCATCTACAAGGCTGGCACTCCTGAAAATGAGGAGATGGGTAAAGTGACTTGCCCAGGGGTCTCCCAGCTGGTAAGAAGCCAAGATCCAAACTGGACAGCAAGAGCCTGGATCCTACACATTTCCGGAAAGGGCGAGGTGATGAAGCTGGAAATCACTCAGGAGGTGCACACAAGGGACAAGAGTGGCCAAGCGTGACCATGGGTGTGCAGGGCAGCTGTGCCAAGGCAAACGCGGAGGCAAAGAAGAGCGACGGGGAGACATCCAACGCTGACTGGGCACTGAAAGACGCACTCTTCGCACCAATCTTTATTTTCCAAATGTTCTGCAAATGTGGCCCCAGACCGGAAGGGCTTCCAGGGAGCCAGCTCCAGCCCAGCTCTCTAGGCTACTTTCCTACCCCAGTCCTCTGGCTCCCCTGGGGCCAGAGACTTCCTCTCCTGAATACTGCTGCAGCCCAGCATCTAAATCGGGGCCAGGCACACAGTAGGTGCTCAATAAACTGTGTGAAATAACCCTTTGGGGTAGGAACAGAGACACCCTGTTGTCAGCTGAGGAAACTGAGGTCCTAGTATCAAATGCTTGAGGTGGTGACATGAGGACAATCATACCCAGATCTGCTGTCTCAGTGGAGAATTTATACAGACAACAGTCAGAATCATCAAAGAAATGGGACAGGAGTGTGGCTGGGGTGTGACTCAGGGGTAGAGTACCTGTCTAGCATGCCCAACATCCCCAATGCTTAAATGACTGAAGAAAGAGCTGAATAAATACAGTACACTAGTGGGGATGGGGAGAGAAACAGGTATAAGGGACATCTTAGGAAAATCCACGTATAAACTGTGAGCTATATATGTAATATACATATATGTATATGTGGTATATTGTATATGTAGTATATGAACTTTCCTCATTTTGTTCACTGCACTGTGGTTACCTATGAGAATATCCTCATTCTTAGGAGAAATATACTGAAATGTCAGGGGCATCCTGCCTGCCTTTTGGTCTCTCAAAGGGACCAAAGCCATAGTAACAAAGTGTGTGTGCATAGGGGTCAGGGTGATAAAGTTTCCAAAGGGTCAGCTCTGACAAAGTGTATTACCTTGCCCACAGTCTTGTGTCTGGACCCTGGGAGGTACACAGAAATGAGTACTGCGTGTTGTCAGGTATCCACAAATACCATTTTACCACGTTTGGTCCCTGAGTTGAAGGGTCACTGGGAGTGTGATTTTGCCACACACACCTCCATATTTACTACCTGTAGGTCAAGGAAAATAAATCCTAAAAACCACCCAATCAACAGCCTGGCTGGCTGTATTGTCAGCTGATGGCTGAAATCACACAGGGCTTCCTGATATGCAAAAAAAACATGCAACCCCTGGGCCCCCAGGAGTCCGGTCTGTGGCTGGATACACACTCCCCAGATAAAGTTGTAGCCAGGCAGACTGTCCCACCATGTACCCCACTTACTGCCCATCCTTCAGCATTCACTCCTTCACTGGACACTCACAGAAGACCTACTATGTCCTAGAATCTGGGGACAGGTCCACAAATTCAGCACACAGGCCCTGACCTCCAGTGACTTACATTCTCCTGGGTGACACAGATACTAAGGAAGTAAGCAGCCAAGGTAACCTTAGGCAGTGATAGACACCCAGAAAAAAAGTAATGTAGAGAGGGAGCCAGGGATTTAGCTCACCGGTTCCAGCATCTGCCTGGCAAGCACAGGGTCCTGAGTTCGATCTCAGGTACCACATACCTTGATGCCAAGCACAATGGTTCACATCTATAATCCCAGCACTCAGGAGGCAGAGGCAGGAGGATTGCTGTGTGTTCAAGGCTGGCCTGGGCTACATAATGAGTTCAGTGCCAATCTAAACTACAAAGTGAGACCCTGTCTCAAAAAAAAAAACATGTGATATAGAGAGGGTGACTGAGAAGCTGCCTGAACACATGGCCTTGAGCTGGAACTACAAGACAAGGAGGAGCCTGCACAGCTTGGAGGTTGAGTCCAGTGGCACAGTCCCCAAACTCAAAGGAAGCTGGTGGTCCCAGGACAAAGTGAGCAAGCAGGGATGAGGAGGCTGACAGATGACAGCACCTTCTTGTGTTTTGTTTTGTCATTTTATGTGGTGCTGTGGATCTACCACTGAGCTACACCCCAACTCTTGTTTTTTTTGAGACAAGGTCTCACTAAGTTTGCCAGGCAGGACTCAAACTTGTGACTCTCTCACCTCAACTTTCCACAGAGCTGGGATCGCTCCAGATCATGGTAACTTCTAAGCTATAATATGGAGTTAGGATTCCATAAACCTCCCCTTTCTCCTCCTCCCACCTCTAGCACAATGGGGCTCTGAGAACATGGAACCCCTTGTAATTGTATTGTTCCCGTCAAACAAACCAAAATGAAAAGACAAGATGTTGGATCTAAACTCAACCCTGTCAATAACTACTGTACATTAAATGTATGTGAGCCAACATGTCTAACTAGAAGGCACAGACTGTTGATATGTATTTTTTTAAAATGATGTCTGTAAGAGATGTACCTGAGATACAGAAACACAAAGAGGCTGAATGAAAGGAAAAGAGAAAGAAGACACAACCATAGTAATATCAGACAAAACAGGCCCAATACAAGGGGTATGATCCAAGCAAAGATGAATATTTCATAAAATACAGGCCAATTCACCAGGAAAACAGAACCATAAATGTCCATTACACTGAATTTTATTTATTTTCATGTTTTCTTTTGATGCACACACTAAATTCTACTCACAAACTACGCTCCTATCCCCCACACTGAACTATAAAACATACCAAACTAAAATATACAGAGTAAAAATTAGCAGAACCCAAGGGAAAAGCAGATAACATTCCACCCACAGCCTAAGACTGGAAGGACAGATGTACCAAAGCCCAGGGCTACAGGAGGCCTGAACGCCACCAATAACCACCTTGGCCTAGATGACATCTATAGAACCTCTTAGCCACCAAGGGTAAAATGCATGTTCTTCTCAAATCCTCAAGGCATGATTAGTCAGTAACTTGGATGATATAAGATGAACTATAAACCAAGTCTCAGTCAACTTTAAAGCACTGAAAACCCATGGGACGCATTCTCTAAACACAAAAGAATTAAATTAGAAACCACGGCACAGTAAGTTATCTGGGAGAGGCCCTGTGTTAGAAATCGATACAGCCAGAAAAGCTTCTGCTCCCCAGGAGTAAGAGCAGAGAGCACCTGACACAAAGGTCCCTGGGAGCAGAGATTGGGGCAGCTGCCCAACCCCCCAGAAACACACCACCAATAGAGACAGAGGCTGGAGGTTCATCCTCAACAACCCAACCAGCAAATCCTTTCAAGAGATGCTGGGGGTCTGCAGGTCACACTAGAGAGGTCCAGTCCTGCCAGAGGGGAAACTGTACACACCACATACCCACCACACTCAGAATAAATCTAAATGATTCTACCAGCCCACCAGGCTCCTCACTCTGGGCACGTCCTGGGCAGGCCCAAAGAGGGATCAGATTAGGAGACAGAACTGGGGTTCTAATATCAGACACTCCTGAGTTCAAGTCTACACCAACCAATATCCTGAGACGATCTCCAAGATCCCTGCCCCTGCCCGTCTGTGAACACAACCTTCGTGATCCTTCCTTTTTCGTGTCAATGGGACAGGACTGCAAATGTGAGCTGAGACAGGCTTAGCTTGTGATGCATCACCGACAGGTTAGGAGACATACACAGGCACAAGGACACTATAGCTATCATTAAGGTCCCAAATCAGTTGACCCTGTGGGCCAGTCTTTATCAGGTGAAGCTTTAAAAAATAAAGAGACAAGGAGGTGGGAGGTAGGTCTAACTCCTTCTAAAAGGTAAAGATTTGAAAGAGGTTCACCTGCTAGCTATAAAGAAGTGTGGTCCTAAGGGTGACCTCTAGGAGGTGGCAGTGTTCAATAGCCAAGAGCCCCCATGCAAAGGCAGACCTCAGTCCTACAACCGCAGGGACCTGAATTCTGCCCACACTCTAAATAAAGCACAGCCTCCCTCCCCCGGCCTCAGATGGGATTACAGGCCCAGGCGGCACCTCGACCGCAGCCTCCTGAGACCTGGAGCAGAGCCCAGTCACACTGTCCTGATCTCTAACCCACAGGTACCTCGAGAAAATCACTGGGTGCTGTTTTAAGCCACTCAGTTTATAGTCTTCTCTTCAGCAGCAACAGGTAATCAAAGTACCCCCTCTGTGTTTAGGCACATGCCCTCACCTCCCCAGACTTCAATGTCCTCACCTGCAGCACCCTGAGGGTACAAGTGAAGCAGGACACGAGACCCTTGCCCAGCAGGTGGGGAGCAGTTTGCTCTGTGTCCTTGCAGCCTCGTGGGCCAGGCGCATGATGGAAGCAGCCTCAGCTTGTTTTTGAGAAGCTTTTATTTCCATCTCTGGGTGGGTTCCTCGGAATGGAAGTGCACAGTGTCTCTCAGCCCCAGTGACAGTCAGCCCAGAGGCAGCCTTCCATTTGCAGAGGCCAGTGTCCAGGGCAGAGGCCACTTGGTCAAGTTGACGGATTTGTGGCTTATCTCACACTCCAAAGAGAAGCTGAAACAGTCTGCTCGAGATGATGTGCTCTAACCATCCCTGTGGCAGAGAGCGGGGAAATAGCGAGAATCTAAAACATCGAATACCAGACCACTTCCTATTACTGAGGCCTGACCATGAGCCAGGGACTGAGCCAAGTGACCCAACCCATTTTACAGACAAAAAAACCCGAACCCTCGCTCCTTGCCAGGGGCTTATACAGCCAGTGAGAGGTAGAGACAAGCAGTGGACCCTGATGTCTGGCCCGGACCCTGCACAGTTGAGGATGATGACGCCACACTGCAAAACTTCTCAGGCGTCACCGTCCACAGCCAACTACCCACTTGATCTCTGGGTATGTTAAAGAACACCAGTCTATCTTAGTCCCTGGTCCCCAAAACCTGCACAAAAATACTTAACCATTACATAATTCAGAATAATATTACATAACAAACACAAGCATGCACACAGAAGAAAAACACTTTTTCCACTCAACAAATACTGAATGAGCATCTACTATGTGTCAGGTATTGTTCTAGGGGCTACAGAGTCAGAGTGAGTGAAAAGTAAAAATGTCCCTTCTCAGAACTTGACATCCTGGGGAAGGAGACAGTGTACAATAAATTAGAAAAACATCTAGGGTGGTCGGGCATTGTAATGCACACCTCTCATCCCACCTACTCAGTACGATGAGGCAGGTGATAGCAAGTTTGAGGCTAAGCCTGGGCAACACAGCAAGGTCCTACCTCGAAGCAAAGTTGTAAAAAGGGCTACGGGTATAGCTCCATGTTCCCTGGATTCAATGCCCCAAGTTATTCCTCGCCAAAAATCCCCATTGTGTCACTAGTGGGGAAAAAAACGCAGGAAAGAAACAGGAAGTGGTTGGTGCTCTAGAAGCACTAGAAGACCTTGCTGAGGCGAGGCCTAAAGGAGATGAAGGAGTGAGCCAGAGGGATGGGGACCAGGGCAGATTCAAAAAGAGCAGGTGAAAAGGCCCTGAGGCTGTGCACACTTGATATATTTGTAAGGGCACATGTGGCTAAGGAGGGGTGAATGAAGGGGTGAAAGCAAAGGAGATAGAGATGGGGGCTGCACAACTCTATGTATATTCAAAACCACCTCACACTTTAAAAACTTTTATGGCATGTGGCTCATGTCTCAACATTTTTTTTTTTTTTTGAGACAGGGTCTCACTTTTGTAGTTCAGGCTAGCCCTGAGCTCACTATGTAGCCCAGGCAAGCCTCAAACTCAGCAATCCTCCTATCTCTGCCTCCCAAGTGCTGGGATGACAGGTGTGAGCCACCACACCCGGCACTGAGGTATGTGGTATTGATTGCTGGTGGGCATGAGTCACCACGCCCAGCATTGTATGTGGTTACCAGGATCGAACTCAGGACCTTGTGCTTGCGAGGCAGGCACCAGAACCACTGAGCGAACCCTCCGGCCCCTCATGTCTCAACTTTTAAAAACAAAAACTGTATAAGAAAAAAGATGGGAAAGGCCACAGGGCAGATCCTGCAGGACGTTCCAGGCCTACAGACCTGGCCTGCACCGAGCCAAGCACAAATGATTTGGGTCCTAGAACACAAAGGCTCTAAGGGGCTGACTGGCTGAGCCAGTCCTGACCTTTGTCTGCAGACAACTTGACCACTTCCCAGACTCAGAGTTCCTCCCTGGGAAGTGAGTATGACCAAAAGCAGAGGCAAGAGCTAACTTTTTCTTGGTTTTCTATTTGTTATTGTTTTGGTTTAGTTTGGTTTTTAGTACTAGGAATCAAACTCAGGCCCTGGCACTTGCCAGGCGGGCACAGTGTCACTGAGCTACATCTGTGGCCCCTTAAGAGCTAATTTATGATTAGGGCTGTTTACTGGCTATGAGCAAAGGGTGGAGTCTGAACTCCCGAAAACAGTTTTTAATCAGGCAAATGAGCTTCCTGAACAGAAAACAAGGGTACCTCCCTGTGTGACAGGAAGGGGGGGGACCAATGTCACAGCGCGGCACTCCTGCTCAAGGGTGGCTTCTCTCAGTCTTGTCCACACCTCAGCCACAAAGAAGGGCCCAACTCCTCCCTGGGTGTGGCAGGCTCAGTTGACTGTGCAAGGAACCCTGCCTGGACCACCTGGTGACACCCTCAAGGAGGCTGAGACCCAGCCAGGGGACAGACGAGCCCAGTCACAGCAGATCTGCTGGGAAGGACAAAGGGAGGTCACTCCCTCCTCTGTGGTGTCTCCTGGCAGGAGACTGGAGGAGGCTGCCTAGACCCAGGCAAGGCACAGGCATGACCTGGTTCCCAGATCACCCTCTGGACCCGGCCACACCCCTGCTCTACCTAGCCCATGGGGAAAAATCCCTGTTGCTCACCTGCTCTGGCCAACTGGATTGATCTCGCCTGCCCTCCCCATCTCTCCCGCCAGCAAGCCTGGCCTGTTTTTGTTTTTGTTGTTGCTGTTGTGCTGTGGAGGGAACCCTGAGGCTCACACAGGGCAGGTAAACAGAGATAAGTCCTCAAGGCCTTTTTTTAATTTTTTTTTGGGGGGGGGACAGGGTCTCGCTTTGTAGTTCAGGCTGGCTCTGAGCTCACTATGTAGCCCAGGCAAGCTTCGAACTCAGCAATCCTCCTGTCTCTGCCTCCCAAGTGCTGGGATTACAGGCGTGAGCCACCACGCCCGGCTAAATATTTTTTTTAAATTTGAGATAGGGTCTCAAATTTGTAATCCTCCTGCTTCAGCTTCCCAGAGTGCTAGGATTATAGGCACCCACTACCACACCGACAACAGCCTGGCATCTTACCCTTCCTCCAACAACCCAAGGATAGTTCCTGCCTCAGGCCCTTTGCATATGCATCTCCCTCTGCCAGGAGTATATTTCTCTTTCCACAGCCACTTCCCACTCCTTCAGGTCTCAGGTCAGTGCTGCCTCTTCAGCCAGACTTCCTCGCCATCCCCTCCGAAGGAGACGCCACCATCCCACCACTGCCATATCCTTTTACGTCCTCCTTAGTGTGTCTACTCCACAGCTGCAGGGACTGGGCACTTTACCAGCAGAACAAAGATGATCCATGCAAAGCACTCGACATAATACCGGCACACAGTAGAGCGACAGCTCTTGTCATTTTCAAGTGGTCTCTTGTCTGAAATCATGTCTGTAATCATGAGAGTAAGAATCCTACCTATCCTCTTCCAGCTATACACTGAACCAGCACATAGTAGGTCCTTTTATCCATTTAGGGAATGAATATGTGAATTAGTGAATGAAAGCGTGTCCTTTGGCCTCATTTCTCCTCACTGAAGGTCTCACAGTGAGGGCGCAGGAGGGCCCAGGCCCTGGTGATAGCTACCTGCCGGCACCAGCCCTCAGTGGCCCCAGTCCTCCTGGCCTGAAATAGCCTCGCCTCTCCTGGCCCAGAATCGAGGGATCATCTGTCAGTTCCAGCAGGGGAAAGAACCAGGCCGTAAACACAGATTTAGTGTCCGACTACGAGACAAAAGAGCAGGCAGATTCCCTTCTGCTCCTGAAGGAGCCAAGAAAATAAACTTCCAAATGCACACAGAGCTGCAGGACTGGGAGCCTCCCTTCTTCCCCTGGCTTCCTGGCCTCGAGAACAACTGGGCCTGCAAGGCCTGCAGCCCCTGGGAGAAGAACCACCCCAGAACAACTCCCCCCAGCTCCTGGGAGAAGAAGGCAGGGGAAGTAGGGCTGCCAGAGGCACGGGGCTCCATCCCACATGCACAGGCCCACAGCTGGGATCTGAACTCAGCGACAGCCTGAAGCCCCACCACTGTATGAACCTAATCATACACAGCCACACGGATGACGGAGATGATGCAGCCACATGTTTGTAAATGCCCCAAATGGTCTGAAAGCAGAGCTGGAAGATGGTGGCTCTCAGCCGGGAGCTCTTTGGACCTGGGATATACGACAATGTCTACACACATTTATGACTGTACCCCTAGACATAGTGTAGCATCCAGCAGGTGGAGGCCAGAGATGCTCTAAACATCCTACCGTGCACAGGATGGTTCCACAGCAAACAAGCCAACCCCAAATGCCTACCGTGCTTACTTTGGGAGAGTGACAGGATTTGCCCCTTGTCAGCTGCTAGAGCCAGCAATGTCCTCAGCGGAACTTTCTGGCTAAAACACATATCCTCAGAGAAGGATGTATGCCACACTTCCCTCCTCCCTGGGCTCCCTGGGCTCAGATGGAACCGTGAGAAGCTGTAGAGGGTTCTCCTCCCCTCTCTGGACCACGACTTGTCTCCCCTGCAAACAGGGAGGTGTAGCCCACCTCCAAGCTGACCTACAAACTCTCTGTCCCCTACCCTCTGGGCAACAGCCAGCTCAGACCTCACCCTAGGCCAGGGGAACAGGCTGGGGCACACAGCCCATCCTTTGGTGCCCTCCGGCCAGCATGATAGCCAGAGAGCCTTGTCTGCTGGGGAAAAGGAAAGAAATCACACAAATCTGAGAGGTCAAGTTCTGCGGCCAGGCAGGCCTGCTGCAAAGACAACTTGCAGAGAGAGGCGGCTGCCGAGCACAGGATGTGGGTTTCTTGATAGAAGGAGGGGCCCGGCCCCAGCAGGCTCCCAGTTCACTGGCCTGATAAAAGGGGCAACTCTCTCCAAAGGGTGCCCTGAGGTCTCACAAGGAGGAACACCAAGGCATCCATCTCTTCTGAGAGTGACAGATAAACGGCTTCCACAGCGCGCACCCGGATAATGGTGAATGGGCCTCCAGTGTGCTGTGTGAAGAAGCTGCTCATTCCCATGCAGGAGCTCACATCTCCACTGGGCATCCTTCTTAGAAGGGCAAGGACCACATGTGCCCGGCTGGCAGCTGCTTCTCTTGGCCCGGCACACTGCCCAGAAGCCACAGCAGATGCCCCAGAAATACCTGCACACTGAGCAAAGTAGTCTACTGTTTCGTGGTGGTTTTTCCTATCCACAGCTCTGTCATCAGCCAAACAGTGGGGCCCACCTAACACACTGACGCTTAGGTTTTTACCATCAGGTTTTTACCAACTTCCTGATCCGGGCTCTCTGGTATTCTAAAGAAGAGATCATTCGGACTTCATTCTTGCCTGCCTGGCAGCCGGGTAGCCTCACAAAGGCAGTCATTTTGTTCACGCAGCGCAGCACCGCACTGCAGCAATTCAAGGTAGCCGGGTGCATGTTGGCTCTGCAGCCAGGGGTTTAAGGTCAGCTCTCTCAGGCTGTGTCATCTTGGGAAACTGACCTAGCCTCTCTGGGTCTTTCCTTCGACTGTCAACTGGGGAGCAAAAGAACACCTGCGACTTCTGGGTTTGTACACGGAAAGTGGGTTTATGTAGAGCTCACAGTATGTGTTAGCAAGCCAGGCACACCTACTCCTATAATCCAGCATTATAAGAGGCTGAGGCAGGACAACTGAAAGTTTGAATGTAGCCTGGGCAACACAGCGACTTAGTGAGATCCTGTCTCAAAATAAAAAATAGAAAGGGTTGCGGGTATAGCTCATGCACAAGCCCTGGATTCAATCCCCAGTAGAGGACAAAAATAATATGTTAGCAAACTAGTTCTTATTACTATTATTGTAATAATCTAAAAAGCTGCTGAAAAAAATTTCTTCCTGTTGATGTTTTCTTTGAAAATATTCATACACATATGCATAATTTTACATGAAGAGGGCCATTACAAGCAGTATTTCTTAGCATGTTTTTCCTTATCTTTCTGCTTGCCTTTCTCCACAAGATACACATGCTTTCCTCCTTTTCTTCAAAATCTTAGTCATATAAACATATATGATATTATGACTACTGTTTATTTTCCAAAAGGAGAACCGTGTGACACATACTTCTTACCATCTTACACATGAAAATCCCCCAAATCAGTAGGCAGGCCATTCTGTTTCAGTGACTCTGGAATCAAAATCATGCCTACCTTCCCTGCCCTGGTATCTCACCCTAGTGTGAGACTACAGTACAGAATCTTTTAAAACACACACACAGACAAGAGTGACAAAACAAAACCACAAATTCTTGTTTGGCAAGAAGAGCTCCAATGAGAAGAAAACTTTTGGTCTCCTCCCCTCAAAAAGCAGAACACAGAATACCCACCATGGCTACTCCTCAGGAACCCCGGCCTGGCCAATTCTGAGCAGACCCTCAGAGAACCTGAGCGTGACAGGTCCCCTGTCGCTAGCCATGAGGCTCCTGATCCCCCCACCCAGGATCTCTGCCCACGCATGCTCTCCTTCTCATCCCACCTAACATGCCCATCTCGGGACCCACCAGCACCTGCTCCAGGCCTGTCCCTGCAAGCAGGGATGCCAGACTGACCCAGCCAAGAGACAAGAGGCAAGAGGCAAAACTCACATGGCCTTTTCCTTAAAGGAGGAGTCTTTGAGACCAAGAGGTAACCTCATTTGTCCCCCTCCCATAGCTGTACATCCCCAAACACCACCCCAGCATTCAGCGGCACTGCTCCAGAACCCTACCATGTTACTGCCAACCTGGACCACCAGTGGTATATGCATGACGGTCACACTGGTTGCTTTGTCCAGGGGTAGTATAAAAAGATCTAATCACTTTTACCTGCCTGATGGGACAGTCATTCAAATATTCAGCAGCAAGGCAGATCAATTATGGCCTTGTCATTAACACGCTAACTCAAGCTCATTCAAGCTTCAAAACATCTTTTCACAAATGTACCCACTATACAGATGGGGAACCTGAGGCATGGAGCAGGTTGGCATCTGTCCAAGACCATCTACAGCTGGTATATGAACACAGTGGCTTGGTTCTCTGGTCCCACACTCGAATTTCACACCATGGACAGACCCAGAGTGCAAAGACGTGGGACAGTTGTGCTCAGCCTGCAGAAGACAGACCAGGTGTCACAGAGGGAACGTGGGGGGGCAACGCAGACTGAGATCAAATCCCACTTCCGTCACGGTGATAAATCATATCCATGTGCCAAGGCCCTACCTGGTAAGCCAGACAGTCTGCAGATTGCCTGGGGATCTGAGTGCTAGGGTCAGACAGCCTTGGATTAAAGCCTAACAACACTGTCTCCGTAACCAGGACAGATCACTTAAACACACTTTGCCTCAGTTTCCTTGTCTGCCTGTGCAGATTAACAATAGCACATCCTCCCTAGAAAAAGTTAAATGCAAAGTGTCCAGGTGGTAAATGACAAGCAGCCTGATTATCTCAGCCCCGGGGAACACAGGGAGCACCCCTCCAGCCAGGTCCCCCAAGACCTCTGAAGTCCAGCACCTTGATGAGTTGCCATTCTGACCTTTTCATGACTGTCGAATCAACACTTGCAAAACTTCTTGTAAATGGAGATGGGGTGCAGGCCAGGGCCAGAAGGGGATGAGGAAAGATGGGGAGATTTTGGAGGAACCACAAAGCCATAGGTCCGGAACACACCAAAACTGCTGATTCCTGTGGCCGGAGTCTAGAGGGTCAAAAGGAAACTCCATCTGAGCCCCCATCCTTTTTTTTCAATGCTGACTCAAATCCTGCTCCCTCCGGCCAGCCCTCCTTGACCACCCCTGCTCTCTGGATGCTAAGAGTCCGACCCTAATCATGTGTTCTATTAGCTTCATTGTCATTTGGCAATAAGAGCTGTGCTCACTTCAGCAGCACATATACATATAGCAATAAGAGCAATAATAACTAATGTGAATTTAAACTGCACGGTCTGCTCTAAGTGCTTTAACTTTTATAACTGACTTACCTTCTTCAAAAACCTATAAATCAGGCTCTGTTATCATCTCCCATTTTACAGATGAGAAAAGTAAGGCTCAAAAAGGTTAAACACCTTGCCCAAGGTTTTAAATCCAAGGACGTAGTCCCAGCATCCTGGCCCCTGGAGCTTGGCCTTGGACTTGGAATTCTTAGACTCTCATTTTACCTCCATGCGCTGGACTCCTGGAGCTCAAGAGCCCTGACCTGGCTTCTCAGCATCTCCTGCAATACTCCAGGGGCTTCAGGTCCACTAACAGGACCTTCCAAACCAGAGCACCAGGGACCAGGACAGCCCTGTAAGTCCTACCTGTGCCACATGGAACTGAGGGCAGACGAGGACTACCACACACTTCCCAGCCATCAGACAGGGGGAATCCCTTAGCAAACATCAGGGGGTGTCACCACCCACAGAGACAGCCTCCCCAGGAGCAGAGCCTGCAGCCACAGCCCAGGTGCAGGGGACTGAAACACCTTAGGTTCTTTGGCTCTCTCCCTCCAGGCAGGATGCTGGAGGGCTCCTGCCGCTCACCAGCCAGGTCTGGCCACTCAGGTTACACAACCAACTGGCTTCTGGCACCAGCTTGGGGACACACAAAGGGACAAGGCAGAAAAGAAGCCAGTATTTCCCTCCCTTCCTTGCACAGATGGGGAAACTGAGGTCATCCAGGTGGCATGACTGGTCCAACATGAATCAAAGTCAAAACCAGCTCATCTCAGAACAGACCTGTCAACACCAACAACAGAAATGTGACCAACTCAGCAAATCGAAGGGCCCGGAGATGATGTAGAAAGAAAGCTCTTTTCTCCTTGCAGTTTCTTTAATAATAAGAATGTTGACTTCCCTCCGTTTCTATTATTCCAGTTTCCTCCGACTCTACATGGGGATGATACAAAACCGCAGCTGACCCAGCACACTCTTGATCTGTTCCAAGAGGAACCGCACCATCTCAGGCGAGGGCAGGGGAGGGAGCGGTGCATTTTCTTTCCCATTAATACAAAAACGGGTTTAAGTTTTCTGTTTCTCTGCCAGACTGAGGAGCAAGGAGTGGCGTAGGGCGAAGTCAAGAGTTCCCTAGAATCTGCTACTGCTCAGAGATGCCAAGGCTGTCAACATCTTTAATTCAGGAACTTCCAGCTTCAAATACAGCAGGTTCTTCTTTTAAAAAACAAAAACAAAGCTGAGCTAGAAGGAGGGGCAAAAGACGGCCAACCCTGACTTATTCTCACAGGCCTTTGGAAAAGGGTCCTTTGGCCAAATGGCTTTCAATGCCTCTGCGCAGCGCCTCCCCCACCCCTTCTTTCACTGGGAAAGACAGCAGGTTCCCCGCTCCCTGAGTGGGAACTGAGGCCTCCCACAGGCCTCCCCCCCCCCCCCGCGCGTGCACCTTCAAGCCACCCCTCAAGGCAGGAGGGCGCCAGGGGACTCTGAATCTCCCTCTTTCACCTATAGGAGTGCAAGGCTGCAGAGCCTGGCTCCAGGGTCTCGGAAACAGCCACCACCCCCACACCAGCCCTCCGGAGCCAGGATTAAGACTTCCTCGAGCGGAGAAGGGGAGTAAATGAGGACCCAGCAGGAGGCTGGGAGATTAAAGCCCCTAGAGTCACTAAACTTCTTCCCGGTCTCTGCCCGGTCCCACCCACTCCTCCACCACCCCCAACCGCTTTTCTCACTTCCTAGGAGAGTAGGGAAGTAGTCCCTTCCTCCCTCTCGCAGAAGAAAACAGAAAGGGAAGCAATTGCAGCTCAGAATAGGAGTTTAAAGCACCGGCTGGGGCTGACTACCCTGATGTCCAGGAGCATCCCCACTTAACTAGCTGGGTGATCCCAATCAAGTTGCTCGACCTCTCTGGAGCTAAATTCTCTCAATCTTAAAAACGGGAAGTATTTGTCCCTATTTTATGAGCCACTTGTGAAGGTTAAACGCGCGTAGATCAGAAGTAAGGTGGCCGGCACACCACACTGCGAACGTTCGGCTATTTTACAGTCAGAGCCGGTGGCTTTGCAAAGCGGACGGGAGGGAGGGCAGCCAGCGAGCCCAAACTTCCGAATACTGAGTTAGAAACCAGCTCTCCCAACTGGCGTTTGGCGGGTGTCCTTTGGCGTCCCTTCTCCGGGCTCAGGTCTCAGCCTGCTCTTCGCAGCGCGGGGACACGCCGGGCTCCAGGATTTGCAGGCTCCGCCCGCACGCGGACTGGCCGGTGCACCGGCCGGCGAAGTTGTTCCCGGCAGAAAGCAGCAGCGGCAGCTAAGAAAGCGCCGGCGCCTAGGTCCCGGTGTCCCAGCCTCACGGATGTAACTAATTTTAAAACTATTTGAAAAGCCGGGAAGGGGTAAGACAAAAGGGCAGCGCGACGGGCAAACTGAGTGCGGGAGACAGAGTCCGGCCGGCGAGGGAGGGGCCTGAGGCCCCCTTGCCCGCGCGCCCCGCCACCGCGGCGACTCTCGAGCCCCCGGGGGCTGCGGCCACAGGTTGTGGGGCGCTCGGCCGGCGCCGGAGGCTGTCCCGGCGCCGGGGCAACACTCACCGACTGTAAGAAGCGCAAGGTGCCCACGTAGTCCCTCTCGGTGCCCAAGATCTCGTTGAGGACGCAGAGCCTGAGGCGCAGCTGGCGCTCGGACTCCCGGGCGGCCGCGCACGGGCCAGGTCCGGCGCTGGGCGCAGCGGCTCCCGGGCTCCGGGACTCAGGGTGGGCGCCGTCCGCAGCCCCGTCGCCGCTGGGGTCGCCGCCGAGTCCCTCCATCCTGGCGCGGCGGTGCGGCGCCGAATCCTTCCCCGCGAGGCGACTCAGACGTCCAGGCGCCCCATCCCGGACGGGGCGCGCGGGCGGCCGGTCAGCTGCGGGCCCGCGCGGCAGCGGCGGGCGGGCGGGACGGGGGTGGCGCTGCGCGGGGCGGGAGGGCGCCCTGGGGACTCGCGGGCGAGCGGGCCACGGGCACCACCGCCCCCGCCGCCAGGGAGCGTCTGCCAAGTGCCACGCCGCGGTCCCGCCGCACAGCCGGGCCGCGCGCACCAGGCCTGGGGACGCGCCGCGCGCTCGGTGCCGACGTCGGAAGCTCCGCGGGGCGCGGGCGGGAACCTCCGGAAGGGCCCGCGGAACCGAGAAGCCAGGGCAACGCGCGCCGCGGCCAGCGCACAACTCGGCGCTGGGACGCGTGGCGTCCCCGCCCGCGGGCTACGCCACTCCCACCCCGACACGCGTGACAGCCGCCGGGCGCGGGCACGACGCGCAGGTCCAGGCCTCGGCTGCCGCCGCTCGGCGGAGGGAATCCCGGGCTGGAACGCGCTAGAGCAAGCCGACCCGCCACGCGCGCCCCCGCCGCCCCGGGCAGAACGGGGCGGCCGCTGCGGGGTCGGGGACGCCTTTGCCTCCACACCAGGGCCCGGCTGCCCTCGGGCCTGCTACGACCTTGGAAAGGAATATTTGAGCCCACGCTGGTTGGCTGCTTTCCCTTTCCCCTTGGTCTTTTTTTCTTTCCTCTCTCTTCCTCTTTTTTCCTGAACTTCTTTGCTCATGACCGTGCTCTTTCTACCCTTCTCAGAGGAAATTATAAGCGCCCCCACCCGCGCCTCTCCCACACACTTACCACCCGGAATAAAACCTCGGAAACCCAGGTTCTGGTCCGGCCGCTGTGGGTAACCTTGGTGAGCGTGACCTGGACAGAGGACCTCGACTGCCTTAGAGGAAGTTGGGACAGTGAGAAGATCCTAGGACCCAAGTCAGTTGCTCACATTCAGCCCACCTGCCTCACTTGCTAGAGGGGGGACCTTGGCCACAGGGTCCTCAGTGTTTTCTTCAGTGCAATGGGCATAACAATACTCAATTCACAGGGCCCTGTGCTGATCCTCAAGAGATACTTGGAACAGCTCCCTGCACCTAGAAAGTCATCTGCCAGTGTCACTTCTGTCAGCGCTGCATGTGTGAACTGTCCTCTTGGGCTGGCTCCTCTAAACTGACCTAACTGTCCCTACTGTGCCCCGGCTGTCACAGTGGATTAGCTCATCCACAGTATGGTCGCCTCTATAATGCAGTCATTTTTGGGACAGGGAGATAGTATTCCACACGCCGAGGGCTGTCCTCCAGCGAACTCAAGTGCCCCAGGACAGAGTAGGGTGGCTGCTCCTTCCCAGAGCTGTTTCTCTGAGTCTTGGGCAGGGTGGCATTTGATCTGGGCCTTAGGCGAAGGAAGGTGTCTCGAACCAAGAGAGCAGGATGAGAGGTGCTGAGCCAGCCGTAGGGGGCGGTGGAGTCACTGATCCAGCCCAGCTGGCCTTTTGTTCTCAAGTCTCCCAGACAAGTGAAGGTTCTGAAAGAGTTCTGCTGTGTGACCTTAGACTGGTCACAATACCTCTCTGAGCTGCATGGCCTTATTTATGAAATCAATCCTACCTCCCACAAGAACAGCGTTAGGAGTATCCCAGGTACATCTGCCTCCCAGCTCTGACTTGTAACCGGTTGGGTAGCCTTGGCCAAAGCGCTTCACCTCTCTGTGCCTCAGTTGTCCAACTTATAAAACAGGGGTCCAATCTAGGAGAGCAAATTGAGGGTCTCTCAGCCTTGAGACTGCTGCCACTTGGGACGAGTTAATGCTTTGTTTCTAGGGTGTGGTGCTCTGCTTTGTCGAGCATTGACCAGCACACTGTGCCCCCTGGATGCCACTGTGAGAGCTCCAGACCCCCAGCTGTCCCCTGGGGTGCAGAATTGGCCCCCTTTGAAAGCTCCAGGTCTTTCCCACCCTCCAGGTCCTGCTGGGGCCTCCCCCATCCCTGGTGACGATGGTACCATTAAATGGCACAGTTGTTGCAGCACCTAAGCCTCCTTCTCCTCCCCTCGGAACCGAGCGTGGTACCAGAACCTGGGTCACAGGTCGCTGTCAGATTCCCACGGGAGTCCTGGACCGCGCTTAGCGGCTCGGCGAATGCTCAGAAAGTGAAGGGTTTTGTTGACCCCATTCGTGCTCTGAGTGAGGAATCCGTTAGGATGTATTTGCCCACCAGGAGGAGGAGGACAGTTGGGCCACTGATGGCTCAGAAGGTAGGGACATTATTTAGTGAGAGGCTGAGAGGAAGTTGGTTCCTAAAGCTGTTTCAGAACCTGTTGATACCATCAAGGCACCTCTGACCCTGCTGCTGCCATCATAGTGGCTTTCTCTCCCAAGGTTTGGTGCCTCAAGGTCATATGATGGCTGCTGAAAGGCCACCATCGCCTCACACAACAACTCCGCGGCCTGAAAGCAAAAGACCAAGGAGATTTTCCTCTGTCCCACTCTCTCTTTTTTTGGGGGGGGAGGGGGGATTTAAACCCAGAGCAGGTTAGGACAGGATTATGTAGCCACCCTTGAATAGTCCCTGACCAAGAACAAGGATTGCTACCACCGAGTTAGAACAACCCTGCCTTTCCTGGCATGTGGCTTCCTGGACAACTTGACACTAGTGTGGAAAGTCTAGCAGTATTAGGCCACAAGTAACCACCACACCCTGGGCCTCGGGAGAAGTATTGTACTTCGGCAATGAATAACCAACAGGCCCGTGTGGAAGAGGAGAGCAGAAGAAGATGAATTAGACAGCAGGGTCCTTCTGTCTTTCAGTGAGCAGGCGGTGAGGCCTAGTATGCACAGCTGGGCCACAGCCCTGAGCACAACAGATAAGCTCCCTGCCTCCGGCACCTTTGGCGCCTTCGGGTTGGGAGCTGGGGAAGGAGGAAAATAACCAAATGACAAATAAACAAGGTCCTCTCAGCCTCACTAGACCTCGATAGGATGAGTGTGGGAAGCAGAATCGGTTGGTGGCAGCTTCGGCCTCTGACTCAGCACACTGCCTAGTCTGGGCATGACTCGGATGGGGTGCCCACCTTCAGCGGATTCAATGGGGACTCCCTGGGTTCAGGGCCTGGCTGCCTCCCAGCGAATCCTGAATCAGATGTGGCTAAGAGTGCCAAGCTGGGGGAGGTTTTTCCTTCCTAGCCCCAGTTCACGCACCCTTGACCTCTCCTCCCTCCTCATCACCGCCGCCCATTCCTGCTAGGGTGTCTGGTGGAGAGTCCCCGGGGTCCCACCCCTCTCTCTGTCAGGCCTGAGGCTGAAAAAGGCCGAAGCTGGGAAACCATCACCAAAAGAACAGGGAAGAAGAAGAGGAAGGAGAAAAAAAATCAACTTTCAGTTCAGAGGGAGGAAAAAAAAGTGATGACAACGACTGGGAAATTCTCTTTTGCAGGAACAGTTTTAGTCTCTGTTGCCATGCCCTTCATAAATGCTGGGAAATACCGTGCCATTTGTCGCTACGTTGCAGAGTAGTGGAGAAGACTGCTGTGTGAACACGTCAGAAAGATAGTTCCTTCTTCCCAGACGAGGCCCTGTCAGGTTCTGCCGGCCCAGGTTCCTCAAGCCTTCTCCCTGAGCTCTGCTGTGGGGAAAAATTCATTAGGAGAAACAAGAGCTGACTTTCTTTTCCCACCACAAGTCGAAGGAGTCAGGTGCAAAGTGAGTCACTGCCCTTCCCAGGAGCCCCAGGTGCAAATGACTTCTGCGCGCTCTGAGGAGAGGAGAGGGGCTCCTCCACCCTTGGACCCTGGCAGAACAGCTGGGCAGCCAGATCCAACGCTGGACTCACAGCCAAAACAGAATTCGCTTCCAAGCGGTCCTAGCTGAGCTGCTTCTCCTAAGGAAGCCCTGCCGTGGGAAGCAGATCTCTCCAGCGGGCGCTGGTTCAAGATCTGATCGGAACATAATAGATATCAGATTAAGTCAGGGCTCCAGAGCTTTGCCAAATCATGTTGGTGCCAGAAAGTGTTGGAAGCACGGCTTGGAGAAAGTAGAGTAGAAAATACCTCAGACCCTCTGTTCAAATCCCATTTTGCCACCGACATTCACCTCTTCTAGCCTTTGGATAGTCGGTGGCTCTCTGCATTCAAATCCCAGACCAACTACTTTCTAATTATGTGACTTTATACAAATCACTTCACTTGTCTGGGGCCAATAAGACTTCCTACCTCCTCGGGTTGTTGTGCAAATTGAGATCCAAAAGGTTTGGGATGCCACCTGACCCTCGGTAGAGTGTAGCACTTCTGAGTGGGGCAGGTTGGGTTGTCTGAAATTAGGGCGGCCATTTTGAGACCTTGAAGGATGGCGTTGCTGACCAAGTGAAGATGCGAATGGGAAATGGGAAAAAAATCTGTCTTTGCTATCACTGACCTCCTGAATTGGCCAAGCATGGAACTGCCCTGCCTCTGGACCTTTTGTTTTATAAAACAGTAAAATTTCCTTATTACTTCAGCTAATTGAGTGTAGCTTGCTTGACTTACGACCAGAGCAGCATGGCTGATGTGGCCCCCCTTTCCCCAATCACTCCCCTGCTTTGACAAACTGATTCCTTTATTGATGCGATAATCACACGCCCAGCGTGCATGAGACAACTCCAGGTCATGCTTGTTGTCTCAGCATAATTATTAACACCATCCCAACCTGGACCATATGGTCGCCCTAGCCTTGCAAATAAGTTTAGCTCATTTGCTATTTCTCTCTTAAAATACAGATATCCCTCAAGAGGTGCTGGTCTCTACCATATCATTTTCCCCAGGAAGGCTCTTAACATGAAGATTGAGTTGGGGTAAAATTAAGAAAACGGTTGAAGAAGAGATCAGTGCATAGAAAGTAAATTCTGCACCTTCATCAAGGCCAGAGACCTGGATGGTGTAGCTTGAAATTCTGCAGCCAGGAATGCCAGATGGTTTCTACAGACGTACTGGACACATATTTATACGTCTGGGTTTTTTTCTTTTTTCCAGTTCGTTTCCTGGCCTGAAAGCTCAAAAATAGGGCTGCCCAGTCCAAATCCAGACACCTGGCATGACAGCAGTGACTTCCACTGAGTGCCAGCGGTTTCCTCTTCAGCCTGGAGAAGCACAAACAGCCACACCTCTGCTGCAACTGCCTTCCAAGTTTCCAAGGTGAACCCACTCCCGGAGCCTTTATCCGGGCTGGGATGGGGTGTCTGACAAGAAACCCCGTTCTCGGGATGCTCGCTGTGCAGTAGGCACCCCTGAGAAACAGCATCAGAGCTCCCCAGCACCCCGCAGGGTAGCGCTTGCTGTGGTCTTGTGTTACAGACGAGAGCAGGCTCAGAGCAGAACCTGAGCTCTCACACGTGAGGTGTGAGCCTGGTCTGGCCAATTTAGCAACTCAGCAAGACTGTGTACCAAAAAAAGTTCATAAGGGCTGGGCGGGGGGTAGTATAGCACAAAGACGTGGGTTCAATCCGTGGTACTACCAAAAAAAAAAGAAAGAAAGAAGGGAGTAGAGGAGGGATGAGACAGGAAAGGAAAAGAAAACAAGAAAGGAACATAGCAAGGTCACTGTATTGACTAGGATATAGATTAGCTGGGGCTTCAAGTAATAAATTGCAAATGGATTTTTAAAACAGAAACTTCTCTGTCCCATTATGTCCTGATATCAACAGCCTGACATAGATGTGGGGGCCTAAGGCGTGGGACCCAGGATCCCTCCAGCCTGTAGCTCCAGCATCCTCTCTGTGGATGCCACGACGGTGGCTTGACTGCCACAAACCAATCAGATGAAGAGGAAAAGGGAAAGGGAAGGGAACGCCTGGTCCTCCCGAGGCCTCAGACAGGAAGCTTCAGGTGTCACTTCTGCTCTCACCTCACTGGCCAGAACTCTGCCACCTGGAGTATCTGACCCTAAATCCACACCAGGTCGCTGCTTGCTTCTTGGGTGCTGCCAGTAGACTGTGTGGATCTCATTTCTCTGTGGAGAAAATGGCAGCTTTGGTTCTGGCCCTGTGAGAGGCTAATTCAGATATCTAAATGCAGATGTGGAGCAGGCAGTAAACACACAATCCCGAAGTTGGAGGGAAATAAAATACAGACGTTATAAGGACACAAGAGATGGCAAAATCCTGAGTCGGGCTGGGTGTGGGCGAAGCAGAGAATAAGGGTGAAGCGGTGTTCAGAGCCTGGCCACAGTGAGCGGTGCCAGCACAGGTGTGACAGCCATTTCTACCATTCACTGAGTCTCCCTGACCCCTTGAAGAAGACAGGCCCTAGCAAGGGACCCTCCTTTGGCCCCATTTCCCCTGGTTCAATGAGCAGAGGGCAGAGTTCCCGGTCCTGGCTCCATTCCCTCAGAACCTGAACAACAACTTCCTTCTCTGTTAAACAGGGACACAAAGCACTCTACTTTCAGCCAGAAATCTCTGCTACTCAGGAGGCTGAGGCAGGAGGATTACAAGTTCAAGTCTTTCCTGGGCGATGTAGCAAGAACCTACCTCAAAATAAAAATAAAAAAAAATTAAGAGCAGGGGTTGTGACTCAGTGACATAGCACCCCTGGGTTTCCTCCTTGGTACCAAAAAAAAAAAGAGAAAGAGAGAGAAAGAACTCTTCTCTGCCAGGTTTCCAAGAAGGGGCAAGGATACAACAATGTCTTACAGATCTCAAAATGCTTGGGAAAAAAAAAAAAAGGAGTGGTCTTCCCTGGCAGGCAATCTCGGATCCTCCAAAATGTGAAAGTAATGTGGAGAGGAAATTGGACATAATTTATAGAAAACAAAAGAGAAGCGATGGCTGGGGAAAAAGCCCTGCACAGCTCCATGCCATAAGGATGAATTGTTTTCCTTCTTTTTTCTTTTTTTTTTTTTTTTAGTTTTTTGAGACAGGGTCTCTCTTTGTAGTTCAGGCTGCCCTGAGCTCCCTATGTAGCCCAGGCTGGCCTTGAACTCACAACAATGCTCCTGCCTCTGCTCCCAAGTGCTAGGATTACCGGCATGAATCACCACACCTGGCACTGTGGTGTGTGGTACTGGTGACAGAACTCGGAACTTTGCACTTGACAGGCAGACGTGGAACCACTGAGCTAGATCCCTGGCCCACGAGGATGAATTTTGAAAACAAGAAATTGAGCTGGGGAAGCCAGGCACAGAAGAGCACATTATGTGTGAAATGGTAGCACCTGGGGTGCACACTAGGGGGTCAGAGCCATCCAGAAAAGAGAGGGGCAGCAACTATACAAGCCAAGGCCCTGGTGCTGAGGAGTCTGGGATGTGGGTGAGCCATTTGGGGCTTTAAGGTTTTTGATGTCCTATTTCTTAACCCACATGGTGTTTCACGGGGCTTTACGTTATAATAACGCTTCAGGTTTTTACATTTTTATCTTTAGCACTGCTCTCCCTGTTCTGTCTCCCAATTCTAAAATGCATGGAAAGCGTTAAAATAAACACCCCCCCCCACCTCTCCTTCATACCCTTTGACCAAGTTATTTTCACCATGGTAATCTAAACCACAAAAATAGTGCTCGCTTCGGCAGCGCATATACTAAACCACAAAAATAACTGCACACTCAGGCAAACTCCAATGTGTGAAGGTGTCTGCTGGAGCATCATTTATAAAAGCCTCACAAGTGTGCAGGGCATGGTGGTGCACACCTGTGATCCAGCACTGGTCCGGCTGAAGCAGAAAGATTAGCACAAGTTTTGAGACCAGCCAGGGCTACATAATGAGACCTTGTCTCAAAAAAATAAAATAAAATAAAATAGGAACCTCGAGGTTGAAAGAAGCTATTCTCACTAATAACAAATAGTTAAATACTTTGCAGTGTAGCTACAATGTGGAAAATTATTTAGCCACTGGAAAATCTGCTCAAAGGATATTTATTTAGTGGAATAGGAAAAATGCATATGGCAAATGGAGGGAAAAAAGCAGAACATAAATTACATGCATTAAGTGTTATTCTAGTACATACATTATAAGTTGACTGTGGCCCCAGAATTGTCGATATAAATTATATATTCATGCAAAAAAAAAGACAAAACAAAGAAATATATACAAACAGTAAGAGTAGTTATATCTGGCGTGTGGGGTTCACAACTCCTTGCTTTCTTCCTTAAATATCTTTCGTGTTTCCCAAATTGTGTCCAATGGATGTAGATAATGCTGATTCTTTAGTACCACGGGGTGGGCCGCTACTGTCCCGCCCTCTTCATACCCAGGGTGCTAAAGCATGGTGCATGGGCACAGTCCCAGCCGGTAGCCTTGGGTGATGAAGGCAAAAATAAGGAGGGAAAATAAAACAAAACCGTCTCCAGTGCTCCAACTTCCCTGTCCCCCACAAACACCCACTCGGGTATATTTAAAGTATGTTCTTTCTATCCATCTGCCATACACTTGTTTGGATATATGTGTATCCAAATACACATAGTAAAAAATACATAAAGAAATAAAGACATAGTGTTGCTCTATGTGTGTTTTTCAAGTTTTACATACAAAGTGCAGAGTCGTGCATCCCATGCTACTTTACTTTTTTCTTCCAACACCTTGTTTTTGTGAACATTTCTTGTTGCTCCTTGTAGCTGTGACTCCACGCTTGCTGCTCCATGCGTGTATGCACTGCCTGGTACAGACTGCTGCCTGTTCTCCTAATGCACTCTCCTGCTCTGCCAAGGCACGTTGGAGGACTACATTTCCCAGATGCCCTTGCAAGTGGGTGGAGCCACACAGTATCCTTTTAGCTCAACCTGACCCTCTAAACCCCAGCTCTGAAATTTCCCCTACAACTTCTTCTCCTTCCCCCTTTCCCTTCTGGCTAACTAGGACGAGGACCCCAGTGTGACCTTGAAAACCATGGTTCAAAGGTGGCAGAGCACCCTCAGTCTGGGTCTGAATGCCTGATTGAAAGGCAGCCGGACACAGACCTGTACCACTCACCGTGGACTAGTGGCCAAGCAGTGAACCTTCCTTTGGGTTTCAGCCACTCTTGGCTTTGTGGTCCTTTATCACAATGGCTAATATTAACTTCAAGCAAAAACTACATTCTACTTCTCCATTCCCAAGCGCAGGATG
>PVIC010003703.1:0-24235 GCA_004025085.1 Thryonomys swinderianus | reverse complement strand
GCTCAGGGCCAGCCTGAACTACAAAGTGAGACCCTGTCTCCAAAAAAAAAAACAGTAGCTCATAGGGTGGAGTTTGCCAATCCCTGAGCTGGAAAACAAGGTGGGGGTGGGGAGTTATGAATGAATCTTCTTTGTTTAAATCTCTGTGTAGACATATATTCACTCATTTATCTTATTTATTTTAGATAGGGCCTCACTATGCGATTCAGAGTGACCTCAAACTCACTATGTAGCCCAGGCTGGCCTCTAACTCAAGGCAGTCCTCTTGCCTCGGCCTCCAAGTGCCGGGATGACAGGTATACATGACCATGCCCCACCCCTTTGAGGACATGTGTGTCCCATCTCCTGGTCTAACTTAGCTCCTTGGTAGAGCTTTGTTCTTGTCCACACCAAGTGGTGCCCTGTTACCTTGTCTGCCATAGTGATTGAATGAATGTGTGAATAAATGAATCGTTTTCATTTAGAGGTGGCTCCCCTGATCAATCTAAGTAAGAACCAATCAGAAGAGGAGCCAGCAGTAGACAACCTGTGCCACGGCACCACTGGACAGAGTATCACTGTTCACCCTGCACCTGCTTCCTGTCCCCCTATCACCAGCCACTGAGCTGGGCTGTACCCCACATCCCCGGCAGGCATTGGTTTAGGGGTTTAGTTTCCACATTTCAAAGCTAATGAAGACCAAGGGCAACTGCAGGGGGCTCAGTTCTCTGAAGCAAAGTGTTCCAGTGACTAATCCATCTTTCGCCCCGGGTATTTTTATTTGTCCCAGCAGAAATGTGTATGAGTCACAGCTCTCGTTGGAGAATTTTTTCAATGCAGCATTGTGTGTGTATCTCCGGTCTGCAGACCTGCAAGGTCTGGGTGCTGTTGGCAGGGGCCTAAGGATTTCAGCAGCGACAACTAATGCTGTCAAGTCAGGCCAACCAGGACTCCTTCCCCACACAGCCAGTGAACCCATAAAGGAGGGGGGCAAAGGGAGTTACTGTCTGATGACGGAGGTGGCACACAGAACAACTTAAGCAGCCACAGGCTTCTGCGCTGTCCAGCCTATACTTTCCCCTTCCTGTGAGACTGCACCACAAGCAGCCTTCCTCTCAGGAAGCGTCCTTGGTTAATCTGATCAGAGGACCAGCTCTGAAGCCACCACGATCTGTAACTCTAATCTTCTGCTCTGCAAATCACGTTTCTATCTTGCACTGTCTTCCTGCAGCCTTTACACAGGGAATTTCTATTCTGTTCCTTTCAATCCATGTGGAGCTCCCTTTGTGAGCGTGAAGTCATTTCCATGTGGGTGTGTACTCTCTCCAGCCCGGTGCGCTGACAGGGCCCACTTGGAAATGAGAAAGAGATCAAGTCAGAGCTCCCCGGATCTCCTCAACCCTCCAGGCCTCCGCTTCTGTGCCTACAAACGGGGACAATGAAAATCATAATACTACAAACATACATCAGATTTCCTGAGCCATTCTCAGTGCAGGCGAGGGTTTTTATTTTGCTCTTTGCTGCGTCCCCAGGGTATAGAACAGAGCCTGCTCCTGAGTCTGTCCTTGCTGTGTTTTGAGCGTGTCCCCCAGATTCATGTGTTGGGAACTTAATCTCCAAAGCAACCATGCTGGGAGGTAGAGGTGAAGAGGGTGATTAGTTAATGAGAACTCTGTGCTCATGAATGGATTCAGCTCATTAATACAAGAGTGGGATTGTTATCAAGGATCGATTCCTCATAAAAGCAAGTTCAGCCCTCTCTTCCCCGTCCGCCTCTGCCACCAGAGAACAAGGTAGAAAGGCCCTCACCAAGGGTGGGGCACCATGCTTTTGGGTTTCCTAGTGTTTAAAACCACATAAATCTTTGTTCTTTATACATTGCTCAGCCTCAGGTGTTCCATTATAGCAACAGAAAACAGGCACACTACATAACAAATAACTTTTGAATAAAGAATGAATGGATTAGCCAGGCGTGGTGGCTCACGCTTGTAATCCCAGCACTCGGGAGGCAGAGGCAGGAGGATTGCTGAGTTTGAGGCTTGCCTGGGCTACATAGTGAGCTCAGGGCCAGCCTCAACTACCAAGCAAGACTCTGTCTCAAAAAAACAAGAATGAACGGATTGTTTCTCATACTTGCCTGATCTTAAGATGCCTCCTCATCATCTTCCCAGAAAGTTGCTTTCCAGGTTGATCTCAACCCTCCCATTATCTATATCCAGAACTCTCATCTCTTAGATGGACTAGTTTCCATGTTACTCAAGGATCCTTACAATGCAGTACCAGAAATCCAACACAAGATTAGGTAAAATGGAATCTGTATTGGTCCATCTAAGTAAAAATAGCTGGGTTCAGGCAAAGCTTTATCCAGGTGCTCAAAGGGACAGGCTCTTTCAGAATCCATCTTAGATGCCCGCCACTGGTGACAGGCTCAGGTCACGTACCAATCTCCGTAACTCTAAACAGCAAGACTGGATCGTGTTTTCATCCTAGAGAAGAGGATGGCTCTCCCCCAAAGTCTGTGGACCAAGAGTGGAATGTGATAGCCCCCAAGACCAACTGGGCCCTAGCACAAGAAGCAGAGAGCAGATGCCAGAAAGGCCAAAACAAAGCCCTCCACATTCACCAGCGTTCATTCCAACCTGTATGCTCTGCCAGGTTTACTCCTAAAAAAGCAGCTATGGGTGCCAGAGATTTAGCTCAGTGGTTCCGGTGCCTGCCTAGCAAGTGCAGGTTCCCTAGTTTGATCCCCAGTAACCACATACAACAATACCAGGTGTGATGACTCATGTCCACCAGCAATCAGTACCACACACCACAAATGCCAGGCTTGGTGGCTCAAGCCTGTTATCCCAGCACTCAGGAGGCAGAGGCAGGAGGATTGCTGAGTTCGAGGCTTGCCTGGGCTACACAGTGAGCTCAGGGCTAACTGAGCTACAAAGCAAGACCATGTCTCCAAAAAAAAAAAGCATACCTTCCTAACCAAGGTATGCCCTTGCTCAGGAACCTTCAGTGGCTCCCTAACCCTGATTTATGGAGCTGTGACTTGCAACAGGATAACCAGTCTTCTCCAGTCAGAAGGACCAAGGATTAGCGAGGAAGTTGTCCTAAGGACCCAAATGAGCCCTGGGAGGTGTGGCCGTGCCAACAAGAACAGATGCAGATGCCAGAGAAACCACCAGCACACTGAGGCTTCTCTTACCCAGCTCAGCATCCCTGTCCCCACACCTTACCTACTTAGCAGCACTCAGCCTGGTGACACTTCTCTCCTGAAAATATGCTGCAGCAATGCTGGCGCGCCTGGATGCCCCATTTCCTGGCACAGCCACTTTTTACTGGCTAGACCTGGCAGCCAGAGTGTGCTCGGACTTTACCCTCTGCACCCACTGGAGACACCACTGGTCACAAAACCAACAATTCCACCTACTTCTCAAAAGCCCAGCTTTGGCCACTGTGTGTTTCTGAGCAGGATGAATCTCTTCCCGGCCACAGCAGGCAGCTCATGACATTTCTGCCAGTCACGGGAAATAGGCACATGACTCTACAGGCTTCGGAGAAAGTTTCCTTCCATCTTTTTTTTTTTCCTGGTACCCAGGATCAAACTCAGGATCTAGCACTTGCAAGGGAGGCACAGCACCACTGAGTTAAACCCTCAATCCTTTCTTCCATCTTAAAACAGGCTACAGGAAAGAAAACTTCTTCCGTTCTGATCTGCGGAGGTTGCTATGGTAGCAGGATGGCTAGAGCCATCTTGGATTCACAAGGGGAGACATTCCAACATGGTGGATGGAATGATGGTAACTGGGTCCACGGTATTACTGTTGAGTTGTGAATTAACCAACCCTGGGACTCCCCAACTTAACATGCATTGCTTAAGCCACACTGAGTTTAGTCATCTCTCACTAGTGAGAAAAATCATGTGAAGGGTCCATGGTAAACTTCCAGAAATATTAGTCTTTCCACAACCTTCTGGTCACATAACTCCAGGTTTACAAGAAGTGTGTGGGGTGTGCGCTTACTTCAGAACAACTTCGCAAGCGGGCCAAGAAGCATCTCACAACCATGTGCCAACTTGAACTGATCGCTATTCCCTGGAGTCCACCCTTAGCCTCCCTTCATCACAGGAACAATGCCCCACCCCCACCCACAGCATCTCTGGAGGAACCCTCCAGCTTTTCTTCATCCTCTTTCGCGGCTTTAATGGAGCTCCTGTGTCCTGAGCAGGAACTTTTCTCTTCCTGAGCTATTTCCCGAGGAGATACTAAGGCCAGGCGTTTTGCTATATGAAGGAGAACAGACCAAATTCCACCCTTTGTGAAAATTATGTTCTGGTCAGCAGTTGAGAAACAGAGTTTGTTTCATAGAAAGATAGAGACACGGTCCCAGACAGGCCGAGAAGAGGGAAGGCAGGCGCGCAGAGGGAGAGGTTACCCTGAGATTTGAATGCTGAGAGATGTGTCAAGATGCGCGCATGGCTTTCTAGGCAGAGGAAACAGCAAGTGCCAGCGCCCCGAGGCTGCACCGGGCGTGGGATATACCAGGAAGGCCAGTGAGATGCCCTGGAGAGAAGTCAGAAGGGTTAAGAGACATCGATTCCTAGTGAGGCAGGATCTCGCACTAGGCACTGCACCAGGGGAGACAGCTGATGCCCTGAGACCCAGAGCCTAACTTCCTGTTGGGTGGGAAACCGGGGTAACAGTGAGAACCAGCAAAAGCCGCTTCGTGGAGCGTTGAGCGTCGGCCCTCACCCACACACCCCTCATACTCAACCCTCACAACCCCACGAGGTTGGCACCATAGTTACTCCCACTTCATAGCCGAAGAAACGGAGGCGCAGAGGGCCAAAGGAACTTGCTGGGGTCACACAGCTAGTAGATCAGAGCCAGGAGTGTAGGGAGGAAGGGAAGTAGGGGAGGCAGTGGAGTAGATCGCTGAGGGGGACTAGGGCAGGGTTGTGGGGGAAACGGAGAAGCACTAGGACCCTGAAGGATAAAAAGGAAGGCACAGGCCGCAAGGTGAGCACTGTCCTGTCCCTCCCGCCCCGGCAGCAGCCCGGCGCTCAACAAGGCATCGCGGCGTGGGGCGGCCTCAGGCGCGCGTGCCCGGCCCCGCGCCTCCGCACCTTCGCGCAGGGATGAAGCGGCGCGCGCCGGGCCGCGGGGAGCACTTTGCAGACGCTCCCTGGCCTCGGAACTCCCATTGTGCGGCCCGAGGCCCGGCACGCTCCCTCCGCTTCTGGGCTTCTGGGCGCCCCGCGCCTGGGCAGCCTGACCTTTCCAGGCCCGGGAGTTTCTGGAGCCCTGGGACTCCCCTCTGCACAGTCCGCGAAAGGGACGGCGGCGAGGGCGCTCTCGGTTCCTCTTCAGCCGGGGTGGCTTCCTGGGGGGCGACGGTGCAAGAAGCCAGGGAGCTGCCCCTGCTGGGGCCGCCCGGGGCTTTCTGCAAAGCGAGCTGCCGCTGGTCCCGCTGGGTCTGGCGGGCGAGCAGGCCGGGAGGGGAGGCTCCCCGGAGGAGGCAGCCTTCCAGCGCTCCCCAAGGACCGAGCGATTCCTTTCCTGCCCTGCCCTCTCTCTTCCTTTCCTCTTTTCTTCTAAAGAAACCAAACCCGCTCCAAAGGCCTAACAAATTTTAAAAAGGCACAACAGAGAGACACGTTCTTTTCCCATAAATGCATAGCGCATGTGACTTCTTAAACCTTTTCTCCGAAGGAATGTGTGTGCTTTGCAGAATCCCTGGAAAACCCAGAGGAACATAGACGAGCAAATGAAAATCACCTGTAGGCCGGTGAGATCCGGGGCCCATCCCAAGTCAGCTTCCTCTGAGGCTGGGGTGGGGGCTCCCGGGCGTTATTTTCATGAAGGTAAAAAGTACTTACGGTGAAAAGCATAGATTCGAGGCTGGGGTTTGATGAATTTTGACAGATATCTACCCCAAGCTTGGCCCCTCCGATCAGGATTTAGAATGTTGCCCAATCGCCCCCCAGAGCTCCCTGGGCCCCTCGCAGCCCGCCCCACCCCCATGGGCAGACATGCTTCTGACATCTGTCACCATAAATGAGTTCTGCTTGTCACGTAATTGGAATCATATGGTCCGTATGTGCTCTCCTGAGTCTGGTTTCTTTCACTCGGCACGCGTGACGTCTTCAGATTCACCCGCGTCCCTGGGGTGCTCCTTTTTGTTGCTCCATAGTGCTCCACTGGGCGAAAGTACCGCCCCTGGTCCCCAGTTCACCACGGGGTAATAGGTCAGGTCTTTCAGGTCACCCCCACTTTGGGAATGTCACATATGAAGCTACACAGAAACACTGGTGCCTGTTTGGACGCAAGGGGCACTGGGCACTACGTTCCCAGCCCTTTTTATTTTATTTGGCAACAGGAATCCAGCAAATTACCCAGGCTAGCTTTAAACTAGGGATCCTCCTGCTTTGGCCTCCTAAGAAGCTTGGAGTTCAGGCATTCAGGCATGTGCCATCGCCCCCAGCCTGGCCAAAAGTCTTCATTTTTCTTGAGCAAGTGCTTAAGAGTCACATGATAAACTCCTTTTTTTTTTTTTTTTGGTGGTACCGGGGATCAAACTCAGGTCCTTGTGTGTCCAAGGTTGGCACAGTACCACTTCAGCTAAATCCCTAGCCCATGATTAACTTCTATAGGCTGGGCTCCAACACATAATCCTCCTGTCTCAGCCTCCCCAGTAGCTGGGATTACGGATGTATGTCACCATTCCAGTTTGCATAGTTAACTTTTATAAGAAACTACCAGCTGCTTTGCAAAGTGCTTGTACTGTACCATTGTATATTTCTAACAGCATTGTAAGGGGGTTCCGGTTCCTGACTAGTCTTAATTGGTGTGCAGTGGAATGAGTCCTTCCGTAAGGCAGAGGGAGCCTATTGTCTTCGTAAGCAACAGGGATCCTTCCTTGCAAATAAGTGGATGTAGATATAGACGCGTCTCGTGATATTATTCTGTGGTGATTTATTTTTCAAATGGACAATTGGGACTAGGAAGGGAATGGAAATCAATGATAGAGCATTTGCTTAGCATTCCTAAGTTGTGCGTTTTATCCCCAGGAACCCCCTTAAAAAACTTCCATTATGTTTCTTACCACAAAACATTGTCTGTCTGTCTGTCTCTCTCTCTCTCTCTCTCTCCCTCTTCATTTACTTATTTGATACTAGGTATCAAACTTGGGGCACTCTACCCCTGAGCTTAGTTGCTCAAATGGGACTCGAATTTGCAATCCTCCTGCCTCAGCCTCCCTCATTACAGACATGCACCACTGTACCCAACACATTGTACGTTTAGTAGTAAACACCTGCCCTGGGTCGGCATTTCTACCACCAAATATTGCAAGAGGCCAACAACACTTCACGTGAGGTACATAGAGAAAGAGAATGATGGTAAAGGGCTATGAGGGGAGGAGGCGAAGGTAGCACCAACATTGCCCAAAATAAAAGACCCAAGCAAACAATGGGCAAGAGAAAGGAATAGATACTTCTCAGAAGAAGTACAGATGGCCAATAAATACATGAGAAAATGTTCAGCATCACTGGTCCCTGAGAATTGCAAATGAAAACAACACTAAGTTACCATCTTATTCCAGAAAGAATGGCTATCATCAAGAAATCAAACACAGGAGGAACAAATAAATGCTGGCGTGGCTGGGGGAGCTGGGGAGGAACCCTCTCACACCATTGGTGGAAAAATAAACTAGTACAACCACTACGGACATCACTATGGAGATTCCTCAAAACACTGAAATTAGAAATTCCATTTGACCCAGCTATTCTTACGGAAGGAGTTAAAGTCATCATTTTGTGGTGATCCTTGCATACCCATGTTTATAGTAGCACAACTCACAACAGCTAAATCTTGCAAGCAGTCCGTAGGCCCATCAACAGAAGAATGGGTAGAGCAGATGTACTATTTATATACAGTGGAGTACTACTCGGCCATAAAGATAAACTTGAGGCATTTGTATGTAAATGAGTGCCCGTTAAGACCACAGTGTTAAGTGAAAGAAATCAGATGCACAAGTTTCAGTACTGCACAGCTTCTCTTATATGAGAAACCCAAATACAAATAAAGAGCAAAATTAAAAACAGTCATAGGAAGGGGAACAAGAGCAGGGAAAGCTAGGAGGAGATGAGGATAAAGAAAATTAAGATGTGCTATGTGTGTGTACAAACTCCCTCCGATAAATAAGATCATTATGTACTGCAAGCATAAGCCAGGCACAGTGGCTCATGCCTGTAATCCTACTACTCGGAAGGCTGAGGCAGAAGGATTGGTGTAAATTTGAGGCCAGCTTGTCCTACAAGTTCAAGGCTAGCTTGAAGTACACGGAGACCTTGTCTCAACCCAGCCCCCCATCACCAAAAATAAATTTTAAATTAAAGAAAAACACAGAAAAAAATTATATAGGTGGTTATCACACATGCTCTGGGGCCCAGGGCTCTGAGTTCAAAATAGGGCTGCCATTGTTAAACTCCTTGAACTTTGGTAAGCTATACAACTTCCTGCTCCTGTTCTCCACAAAAAAAAAAAAGGACTAATAATAGTAGGCACCCCAGGAGTTTGAGGGAAATTAACATATCTGTAAAGGGCTCTTGTGCCCTCCAGCCATCTATTGCTATAATAGCAACCCAAGTGTCTGCTCCTAAGGAGAGGTCCAGCACTCTGCCTCACTTTCCTTACCTTGGTGCCCCGCAGGCATTAGCTCTGGGTCTGCCTATTTCAACAGCTCCCTGGAGAGGAAGACTGAGACCCTGGAGGCCCTGAGGTCAGTGGGAGAGGGAAGGCCAGAGGTGCAGCCTTACTGGAATGGAGAAAGAAAGGCTTTCCAGAAACCTCCTGGTAAACAATTCCAAAGCGCCAGCCACACTGAGGCCCCGGAAGATCCTGCTGTAGTTTGGCTGTCAAAGTCACCGGTGAGCTTTAGGAGGGACAGAGACAGGGATCGGGTCTGGGTGGGGGAGTCAGTCAAGCAGCCGCCGCCTGCTCCTCTGAGAACCCCCGGCACACTGGACTGTGATCTGAAGGGAGGATTCTGTTGTTTTTAAAACAGTCTCAACAAATTGCCCAGTCTGAGCCTGAACTTGTGATCCTCCTGCCTTAGCCACCCGAAGTGCTAGGATTATAGGCATCCACCACCACGTCTAGTAAATGTTTTGTTTTTTAAGGATAACAATCTCCATGTGTCTACAGGGTCTAAGAGGTACAAGCCGGAGCCAGAATAGAGCGCCAGGATCCTTCATCCCAGTTTCTGTTAAACCTTTTCTTTCTTGCCACCTCCAGCCCTGGAGCGGCCAGGCACCTGCCCCGGAGCCACTGTGCTCTCTGCCTGGATCGCCCTCTTCGTTTCACAGTAGGAGGGTCACTAAACTTTGGTTCCAGCTAAATCCTGCCCCACCGCCTGTTTCTGTACAGCTCGTGCGCTAAGAATGATTTTTACATCTTTAAATGGCGGGGGGGGGGGGACAAAAGACTGTTCTGTGACATATGACTAGGATATGAAATTCACATTTCAGTATTCATAAATGCAGTTTCATCAGCATACAGCCCCCCATTGTCTGCAGCTGCTGGCGCTTCAAGGGCACCTTCAGGCACTGCCTCGACCTCGGCCTGATGTGTTCGCTATCTGGCCTTTTACAGGAAACCTTTCCCAACCCTGAGCTAAGTCCCCGCTTGAGATGAACTAAAACCTAAAGCAACGCGCTACTCAGCCTTTTCCCCTCTGTGACCTTCTCTCCTCGGTCCTTTACGTGAATCATTGTTAGCACCAGAAACCAATTGGCACCATCACTTGTTAGTTACATCTTCAATCCTCTTTGCTTAAGGGCCTGGACCTTGTCCAGCTGGTTTAAATTCCCTCATCACTGAGGGTGTTGCCTGGTAGTCAATAAATATCAATTTAAATGTTGGAAAATATAGTTTGGTTCAGTGGTACACACTCATCACCCTAGATACTCAGGAGGCTGAGGCAGGAGGATAGAATTGAAGGCCAGTCTGGGCAGCTTAGTGAGATCATGTCTCAAAACTTAAAAATAAAATAAAAGGGCTGGAGGTGTTGCTCAGTGGTAGAGCATGAGGTCTGGATTCCAGGAAAGGGAGGCAGGGAAAGAGGGGGGGAGAGAAGAAAAGAAATATTGTAAATACTGAAATCTGGAAGGATACTCATTCTATGAAGCTCTATGGTCCCTAGGATCTTTGATACCCGATGGAGGAAGGATCACTGAGACCTCAACAGGCAGAATGGGGTTATCAGCCAAAACTTTTAAAAAAAATTTTTTTTTGGTAATGTTAATAGTAGGCCACAAACTCATGGACCGTGCAGGCAATGTCAGCCCAAAGATGTGTTTTGCTGTGTTTGCAGCTGTTCTAATTTATTTATTTTTATTTAGTTAGTTTTTTTGAGACAGTCTCAATATTAGGTCTGAATGGGCTGGAACTCACTACGTAGTCCAGGCTAGCCTTAAACTTGCAGCAATCCTCCTGCCTCAGCCTCCAGAGTATTGGGATTACACGTGTGCACTACCACATCTGGCCTAATTTCCTTTTGATTTCAGGTCAAAGTAAACTTGACCTAGTTCATGTCAGTCTCTGACACTGCTCAACGGGCCTGTGGCCACTTGAGTTGGCCACAGAGAGTCAAAGAGTTGCAGCCATGAAACCAAGGAGCATTCAAGAAGCCAGAGCTGGTAAAGTACCAGATTCCCCAGCAAGGAGTAAAATATAAATTCCCAAGCCCACCACAGGCTGCTGTGCCTGACAGGGCTTTTCAAAGATGTTCTCTCCAAATGTTTGTACAGTACAGGTGGGAACATGTATTTGATCAAGCTTAGCAGATGCCAATTTAGCTTCACCTGTCAATATTATAAATGTGCCTATCTCAGCCCAGCAATCCCCAAAATCCTGGCTTCCAGACCAGCGCTTCTTCAACTTTACTGTGCATCCAAACCCCCTGGTTGTCAGTTCTAGGGCAGACCTCATAACACTGTGGTTCTCACAAGCCCCCCCCCCCCCCCGTCTCTGGGTGTCCTGCTGCGCAGCTCTAGACTCCCCACACCCACACCCCACAGTGCACCTGCGAGACCATGCATCGTGCCATAGTCAGCAAATGCAAGAATCGGGGTGACCTAAGCGCCCACCAGCAGGGCATGGCTCGGGTAAATCATGGTGCAACCCAACAAAGACAGCCTCTCGTGGCCTTGAGAGGCACCAAGGCAGCTCTGACGTGGCGGCATGACTCACGGACTCGTTACGAAGTGAAAGGATCAGGGGGCAGAGCAGCAAGCGCTGGTACTACGGTTTGTGTGGAGGGTGTTGGGATGTGTAGAGCCACCTTGACATGGAATTGCCAAGCAGAAGAAACTGATCACTGGGTTCTTAGAGAGGGTGGAACAGAGTGATGGGTGACAGGGGAGGGAAGGTGACATTTTACCGCAATCATTTGAACTTTGAACTATGTGAACATTGTCCCTGTTCAAACATAAATGAAAAATGTAAATTCTAATGATGCGCAAACAAAAAAGAGCAAGTGTATCTATCTAGTGGTCTGACATGAGTTTTGACCAACACAAGAGCTGAATGAGAGGCAAGCGTGGGTCCCTTCATACTTCCCCACACAGGAGCACATAGTTGCTGCAGGTCTGAGGCCAGGCCGGCCGGGTTGACCAGTACGCCGCTGGTTTAAACGCTACACCATGAGCCACTGCCATGGAGGGACCTCAAGAGAGACATTTACCCTCAAGGCGCCTCCTTTCATAGGGCGATCAAAATGGCAATGGCTGTGCTGCAGACCTCAAGCGGTAGGGAAGCACTTCACAAACCAGTGTGTGCGCCACGAGACTCCTCATGACCTGAGCCCCCGGTGGTGAGCAGGGACCTGGCTGCCCCTGGCCGGGTCTCCCCCGTCCCGTGCGGCCTCCCTGGACAAGACGCCAGGTGAAACCCGACACCTTGACCTTTGCAGTCAGGCAACTGCTCCCGAACAACCCCTGGCAGTGCTGATCTCCAGCTCTCCTCCCACCATCTGGTTCAGCTGCCAGCCTGAGTCACACGCAGGCCCTGGGAGGGCATATGACCTGGGCGTGGGGTGGCTGGGGGAGGGCAGGAGAGGCCACAAGTGGAGGTCACTTTTCCCTGAGTGGAAAGCTGCCTGCCAGAGGAGATAGGAGCTTCACAGTAGCTCTGGGCCACAAACAGGCCACGGGCGGTGGTGGCAGCTGTGTAGGCCTTTTGGGGAAACTCTTCCTCTTTTTCCAGGATGTATGCGTGCACATTCACGCGTGGGAAACAGAGAGTGTGTATGGGAAAGGGTGATACTGAAAATAACTAGCACACATAAAGCACCTGCTATGTCTGTCTTAGCACCCAGAAGATTAAATTGGATGAATTTTCATTGCTACCATTGCTATATGACCTCTATCACCTTCACCATCATCATCATCCCCACTTTCCAGATAAGGAGACTGAGGCACAAGGCGGTGCCAAGGTCACCCAAGATCATATAAGTGGACTCAGAGGCAGGCAGTCTAGCCCAAGAGTCCCTACTCCTCATCTCCCAGCTACGGGGATTGCTGTCCTTGCAGGGGTGTGTTCAGGGGTCACCTGGCCCTGTGCAGTGATGATCAGACCCTGTCGTTAGGGTCTGCACCTGGCTGTGTGACCCTGAGGCTCTGCTCGGGCTTTGCCATCAGAACATCCATCTCCTCCCCTGCAAAGTGAGGCTTCCAGTGAAATCACTGTCCTTCAGGACTGAAGCTGGCACTAAGGGACAGTCATGCCAAGACTTCATTAATATAATCAGCACAACCTGGGTAATCATCAGAACTATCAAATAAAGTGGGAAAGACAGCTAGAAAATCCCTAGGCTTGAGCCAGCAGGAATCAGAATCTCTCTTTTCAGCAGTTCGTCCTTAGCATTCACTCGAACGTGTGACCTAAGTATCTTGCCTTTTCTCCCGTTCTGTCCATACTCTAAGAAAGAGAGGTCAAGCTGGAAAACAATGGGCAAAGATCTGGATCACAATTAAAGTCACTTTGTTTTAACTTAAAGAGTCTTGATTTCTGCTGAGAAAGACCCAGAGAAGACAGACTCACCTGAGCGCCACATCCAGCCCAATGACAGAGGGATGAATAAAATGTATCTTTCAAGGTCACTTCCACCTTTGCATCCCTGGGAGACTAAGTGGATTCAACAATTATTTAGTGAGAGGGGACATTGTTCTGGGCCCCTGCTGAGGACCGAAACACAGCACTAGACAAGAGAGACAAAGATCTTCCTCTCGTGGAGCTGACACTCCAGGGAGGAGACAGACGATTGAAATGTCATAACGTCATCTAATGTCAAGTTTCAATAAATGCCACAGAAAGAAAAACAAAGTAGAGCAAGAGAATGGACCACAGTCGGAGGAGGCCTCAGGGAGACTTTTGAGAGGAGAGCCACTGAAGGGAGGATATGTGGGGAAGGCATGTGCCGGGAAAGCATGTGCAAAGTCCCTGTGGCAGGGCCAAGGGAGAGAACGGTGGGGAATGAGGGTGGAGAGGCAGGAGAGCCCTTGCTTTTCTCCTTCCTCCTTCTAAGCTAAACCGGGTTGAGGGCAGAGACCGCTGCCCCACCTCCATCCCAGAGCCCCAGGAAGCTAATGGATAGCAAAGTGCTTTGGGATACTGTGCAGGGACTGGCAGCGGGATTTTAATGGATGGGCTGGACAAAGCCCATGCCAGGGGCACTTTGGGACAGTGTGGTTTCGCCCGTCTCCTGGTGAGTCCACGTTATCCTAGATACCACATGGAAAGAGCCCCAGTTTCAAACAATTCCACCCTCTCATTTGACGGATGGAAAAAGCAGGCCCTGGAGAGGGCAAGACAAATGCCCAAGGTCCTGTGGCAAATTTCTGCCACAGCCCCAGGGTCCAGGATCTAGCCAGAGACTGCACCAAATACTGAGCCCTTCCCTTAAGAAGTCGTCACCTGCCCAGACAAGGAGGGGGGTGAAGCTATTTGCTAAGTGGCTGGGGGGAACAGCACACAGCAAAGCAAATTAAATGTGTTCAGTGAGAAGTTTCTCGCCTCGGTGGACCTTGTCCCTCTCCACGAGCCACTTCTCTACATTGTGCTTCTCGAAACACTCCCCTGATTTTCTTAGGTCATCACAGCTCATGGTAAATAAGAGTCACAGATGCTGGGCTCTTTTCCCTTTTCTACAGATGAGAAAACTGAGCCCTCAGGTAGTGAAATAACTCATCTGAGGCCCGTGGGCCCCGCTGCACAGAGCTGACATTTTCTCTAGAACTGACCATAAACAAGTGTAAGATAATGTCATGAACAGGCAACTTTAGAGGATACAGAGGGAAGGGCAGAACTAATCTAGTGGTGGTCAGAGAAGGGCCTGGGGAAAGTGACATAGGAGCAGAGCCTGCAGCTTGACAAGCTACCAGCCATGTCAGAGGCAGCCAGAAAAGGGTTCCAGACCAAGAGATGGCAAGTGCAAAGGCCCTGTGGCAAGCTCCATGTTGGAGGGACAGAAATGCAAGGCCATCGAGCCTGGAGCAGAGCAGATTGGGGTGAGTAAAGGGTGATGGTATGGGAGAGGTGGGGCAGAGCCAGACATGTGGTCTTTCAGGCCACCATATGGCATGTGGATTCGATCACCATAGCGGAGACCCAGTCAGGCCTCCATGCTTGGCAGCAGAATGGGCCTTAAAACCCAGGGCTCCTCCTTCAGAGCCAAAGCTTGCAGTCCAACAGCTCCCTCTGACCTTTTCCACATCCTGGTACTTCCTCTGCCATCCTGGCAGTCTGTGGTTCCCTCCCTGCATGTGACTGTCTTGCCCCTGCGGGTGTCAGCTGACTCCCACAGCCCTGATTTCCCACAGGCTCCTCAGTACCAACGCCACACTTACTTGCAGGCAGCGGGGTGGGGACCCGCTCCCTAGAGCACTCTCGCTCTGTGATCACTCACCAGCAGGTGGATACATTGAAATCTCCCCACCACACTCAGAGCAGCAGAAACTGAAGTTGAGAGAGACAGAGGCAGAAAGGCTGGCCAAAAATAGCCTAGCAGCAGGCGCAGCCTCTAGGGGGTCTTTGAGGGTTCCAGTCCCCCATCTGTTGCACCTCCAACCCCCATCCTTGATGTTACCTTTCTTTGGCATAGGCAGCTGGCATCCTCCTAACGACAATGACAGCTCACCTTTATTGAACGTTTACCATGTGCCATGCACTGTACTAAGCACGTAACAATATTAGCTCACTCTGTGTCCAATGGGGATGAAAGGATTCTTAGAAAACTTGGTGGTTTTATGAATCATCACAAGACAATGAACTTGTTACAAAACAAAAACAAAAGCAAAACCAGTGAGCTTGTTCTGTCAGAGGCTTCAGTACACATCTGGTCGCTCATTCCCAAATCCCCGCACCTGTAAGCCACCCGGGGAAGAGCCTCCGGGCACACAGGGATGGCCCCACCTCCCCCGCCAGCCTAGGACAAAAGAAAGACTAGAACTCTGGGCAGTCTGGTGGGAATGGAAAAGCAGTACGGCGCTTCTTCAGAACATTACAAACAAAACCATATGATCTAGCAATTCCATTCTGGCTAGTGAAATGAAAGCAGGGACTTGAATAGATTTTTGGACACTGCATTCCTAGCATGATTAATCATAATCGCCTCAGGGCGGATGAAACCCCGGGGCCCGTCAGCAGGTGAATGACTAAGCAAAATGTGGTACCATCCACACAGTGGAATATTACTCGCCCTTAAAACAGAGTCCTGCCATGTGCCGGCATGTAGAGGAACTGCCATTTGCTGAGTGAAAAAAACTAGTCACAAATAGGCAAATGCTACAGGATTCCACTTACATGCAGCTCCTTGGCTCATGAACTTCATAGCTACAGACAGTAGCATCATGGTTGCTAATGCTGGGCCAGGGGAAGTGGACTTACTATTTAATGAGTCCAGAGCGCCAGTTTTCATGATGGAAAGCATGCTGGATGATGGATGGCGGTGACCACTGCCCAGCAGTGTCACTGTACTTAATGCTACTGGACTCTCCACTTAAAAATGGTTAAGACAGACCAGGGATGTAGCTCAGGGACACCGCGCCTGCCTGGCAAGTACAAGGTCCTGAGTTTGATCCCCAAGACTGGGAGTTAAGATGGCAAATTTTGTGCATATTTCATCATGATTTTTTTTTTTGGATACAGGGTCTCACTTTGTAGTTCAGGCTGGCCCTGAGCTCACTATGTAGCCCAGGCAAGCCTCGAACTCAGCAATCCTCCTGTCTCTGCCTCCTGAGTGCTGGGATGACAGGCGTGAGCCACCACGCCCAGCACTGTGGTATGTGGTATTGATGGCTGGTGGGCATGAGTCTCCACGCTCAGCATCATATGTGGTTACCGGGAATCGAACTCAGGACCTTGCGCTTGCAAGGCAGGCGCCAGCACCACTGAGCTAAATCTCCGGCCCTCATCATGATTTTTAAAAATATTTTATTTGTGTTTGATCAATATATTTTGAGACAGTCTCACTATGTAGCTCAGGCTGGCCTCGATCTCATAGTGATCCTCCTGTCTCAGCCTCCAGAGTGCTGAGGTTAGAGGCATGTGCTACCATGCCTGGCTAAAAACAAGATTTTAAAACAGAAAGGGAAAAAGTGATGTCCCTGCCTGTTTGCTAGGCCAGGAAGGCAGTCTCCTTCTCTGAAGGAAACGCAGATTTTGGCCTCACCCCACTTTCCCTCCTGCAGATCATGGAGGCTGCGAGCATTTCCGTGAGAATATAAGAGGCCAGATCAGACTTCAAGTGAAGCCCTGGGACCAGTGAACAGAAGATGGGGGAAACAGAGTTCTAATGGGAATCTGGGATAATCCACTCAGCTTCCTGGACCTCGGTTTCTCCATCTTTTCAAGGGAGTTGGACTTCAGAAGTTGTCTTGTTTGGCCATCCCAAGATTTAAAAATCAGACGGTACACATAAAGGTCCAAACACCAAGGTGTCTGGAATCACACCGCCTGAGGGTGCCATCTCTGGATGGGGCCAGGGTTCCCCAGTTCCCTGAGAAGCCCTAGGTCGCCCCCCACCCCAGTCCTCTCTAGGCAGCTGAGTTTGCAAAGCTTGGCTGAAATGACACCAGAGAGGCCTGACTTCAAGGGCAGCTCTGTTACGGTCCCACGGGGATAGAGTTCTTCGAAAACACAGCTCTGGGATTTCTGATCACGGGACTCACTATTTCTGGACCTCTCTGTCCCCTCCCTCAGATTTCACAGACTAATTTCTCAACGAGAGGGCCGCTAGAGAGGGCCGCTAGGAAGGCTTCAAAACCCCCACTATCACCCCGTGACTGGACTTCCTGCCTCAGTTTGCTGGAATTCCCAGGGGCAAAAGAAGACCGTCTATGGTGGACCCCCCCCCATGCCTCATCTGAGGGACTTTCCTACAATAACCCCCCTCAAATCCCCACCTGAAAGCGTGTAGAGCATAAAAAAGCAAAACCAAAATAAGTCCTTATTGAGGTCTCAAAATCCTTCCTGACTCTCAAGCAGGAGAGGTCAGATCTGACTCCCCCTTCTCCTCGTCACTGTGATTTGACATTGACCTTCGGTGCCGGTCGCTGGGCTTTCACCATGCACCAGCCCTTCTTCCAAGCACTGTGCACATCGTACCATTTAATCTTCCAACAACCATTTAAGCACCCAATGAGGTGGATGCTACAAGGTGATTTTACAGAGGAGGAAACTGCTGCAGAGCTCACACAGGGCTGTCGGAAGACTGAGTATCCTTCAGCTCCCTCCCCTCCTCTTATGTTCCCTTCTTCTCTCCAGGCCTTTCATTTCTATAAAATCTCTAACTTGTGCAAGGCAATGATTATGGTCTACATGGTTCATTATTCCCTATATGCATTTCCTAAAAATCAAGGCACGCATACGTACATAAAAGAAATTGGAAACTGCACTGTGTGTATATGCTTTACAGGGCAATTAGTGAAGCTTTGAACATATATACCAATACATTGTTTTTGAACAATTTTAAGCTTCCAGAAAAATTGAGAGGAAGCCGGGCGCGGTAGTATATGTCTGTAATCCCAGCACTTGGGAGACAGAGGCAGGAGGATCACCGCGAGCTTAAGGCCAACATGGGCTAAATAGTGAGTTCCTGGCCAGCCTGAACCGTAAAGCAAGACCCTGTCTCAAAAATTCAACTCCCATCCCCCCACTCCCTGCAAAAAAAAAAAAAGCTGCCTTACTGTTCTCTGCATCACTGACATATTCAGTCTTGTGGCCCATTTGTTGCAACTGAGGAGCCAATTTTGATACATTGTCAATTAACCCATTAACTGCAGCCCACAGTTTACCTTAGAGTTCCCTTGGTGCCAGCCATTCTATGGGTTTTGACAAATGGGGGCATCATGTGTCCACTAGTATAGTATCAGTCAGGGCAGATCACTACTCCCCAAGGCCCCGACCTTCGCCTACTTTACCATCCTCCCTTCTCACAAAGCCCTGGCAAAGGAGTTATTCGTCCAGAGAGAGATACAGTATAATGCAGTTCGCAGCCTTCTTACATTGGCTTGTTTCCCTTAGCAATCCACAATGACCTTTACTCCATTTAGCAATACACATGTAACATTGTTTTTATAGCATGGTGGCTCAGATTTTTTTTTAATAGTACCAGGGATCAAACTCACAAACCTTGTGCTTGCCAGACAGGAGGCAGCACCACTGAGCTAAATCCCCTGCGAGTATTTTTTTAAAGCTTAGAATAAAGCTGCATTCTCTTAATATACCAGTTTATTTATCCATTCACCTATTGAAGGACATCTTGGTTGCTCCCAATTTTTTACAGCTATGAATAAAGCCTTATACATTTTTTATAATTTTTCTTCCAGTGCCCCAAACCAATAACATCCAGTCACTGTAGATTAAGAAACACAGACAAGCCCAGAGAACAAAACTGAGGTCTCTCTTTTTGCAAAAGAATGAACTGAGGCTGAGGGAGGGGACATGGCATAGGCCCTCTCATGCGTTTGTTCATTCATTCATTCATTCATTCATCCATTCCTCCAGGAGACGTTCACAGATGACCCACTATGCTCAGGCACTAGGAACAGGGTGGTGAAGTCTCCTCTTTCCTTATTCTAGAGAGGCAATAACCTGACAAATAAATGAATCCTGTGAATAATGAAATAACAGCAAATATTTGTTGTTTACTTTCTTTGAGCCGAGCATTGTTTCAAATATTTGAGCACACAAGGGCAGCTAGTTCTTACACATACATCAAAAATTAAGCCTGCCACCATCCACGTTTGGCAGATGACAGAAAACCGAGTGAGATGAACCCCTAGACCTGGAGTTGCTGGACTCTAAAACCGAGGTTTAGAGAAGTAAACTCACTAACCTAAGGTCACTTAGCTCCTCAGAGAAGGAAGTAGGATTTGAAACCAGGTCACAGGGCTCGAGTCTGTGCATTAACAAGTGCTGTAAATTCTGAAGGGATAATTTGAGACTGAGGATGAAGGTAGAGCCCAGTGGAACCCAGCTCCTCAGCTTCTTATCTCCTCTGTGTTGGGCCCTTTGGCCCTCAGGGCTCTGGGAAGCCAAACTTCAGTGTTCTGTGAGGCTCCTTCCTTGTTTCTCTGCTGTGGTCCCGGGGTGGAGGAGGGGCCTGGACCTTGTGGCTGCCCATGGCTCTGACATGCAATTGGATCCCTTTATTTTTAAGCCATTAAATCCCTGATGACAAATGCTGCTCTTTGGAGAAACAAGCTGACCTACCCAGGAGAAGAGAGCAGCTGGGCCCGGAAGAGCCGCACACCTCAAGTGATGTCTTCGGCAACCAGGCAGGGAGGGCTGAGCTTGGCTGTCTCTACTCACAGCAGAGAAAAAGCCTCACTTCCAAATCAGTACTGGTGAGGCTCAGGGGAGACGGGTATTCTGTGCATTGCCAGGCAGAGGAAACTGTTGTTGCCTCTTTGCAAAATAACTGGTGTCACCTACGAAATTTTAAGGGAGTCCAGCAACTCCAGGTCTAGGGGTTCATCTCACACGTATGAAGATGATGCGTATACCAGGCTACACATTACAGCCATTTGCAGTGAAAGAACTTGAATGACTCCCCTTTTTTCCCTGCCACCCACCCATTCAGATGCCAGGTTACAGAAACCAAGTCCTGCCTGCTGTGGTGGTACATGCCTGTAACCCCAGCTATGCAGGAGGCTGAGGCAGAAGGATCACTTGATGAGGCCAGGAGTTTGAAGCTAGGCTAAATAACATAGCAAGTCTTCATCTTGGGGGAAAAAAAAAAGATAGCTGTATAATAATTATTATTACCATTCTGCACAAACCCTCTGGGGAGGAAAATACAGAAACATAGGAAGTGGGTCATAGGCCATGAACTCTGGTCTCTGGGAGGATTAGAGGCTGGCAGGGGCACACATGTCGTCTGAAAAGCTCTGGGCCTTTAGTGTTTATTGGGTTGTTCTTATTGTGGCCCTGGAGGACTGATCCCAGGGCCTAGCCAAGCACAACCATCTGGACCTGTATCTTTTAAAAATCTGGTGCACATATCACAAGTTTAAAAGAGATTTCTGGGCCAGGGATTTCACTCAGTGGTTCTGGTGCTGGCCTTTGAAGCACGAGATCCGGAGTTCAATCTCTGGTACAAAAAACAACACCACCAAAAAAAGAAATCCCAGCAAAATGTCTTTCACTACCTTTCACTTGCCTCACAAGTGCAAAGTCCCAAGTTCAATCCCCAGTACCAAAACTTTAATTAATAAATAAATAAATAAAATAGAACATTACTTAAAATAGGGAAGGAGGGCAAAATTAGGGCCGGAGATTTAGCTCAGTGGTTCTAGTGCCTGCCTCGCAAGCGCAAGTTCCTGAGTTTGATACCGGTAACCACATACAATGCTGGGCATGGTGACTCACGCCCACCAGCCATCAATATCACATAGCACAGTGCCAGGCGTGGTGCCTCATGCCTGTAATCCCAGCACTCAGGAGGCAGAGGCAGGAGGATTGCTGGGTTTGAGCTTGCCTGGGCTACATAGTGAACTCAGGGCCAGCCTGAACTACAAAGTGAGACCCTGTCTCAAAAAAAAAATGAGAAGGGGTAGGTCAATGGTTTACAGGTGATTTTCCAGCTGGCTTTCCTGCGCTAACTGTGGCCTGGGCCTGAGGTCCATGGCCCTGTGCATCCCTGAAGCAGCTGGCAATGCAGCCAGGCACAGAACTTGCATCAGTATTAACAAGAGCTGCAGGCAGGTGCAAGCCTGAGGGTTGCAGCGCTAGCAGCAGCCAAAGGCCAGGAGAAGAGAGCTATGTGTTTTGCTTCTTGGATGAATGGAGTGAGTGGCCCCGCCCTTGGGGTACGGGCAGGAGAGAAGTGCAAGAATTAAAAACCACTTGCTCTTTCTCTGCGTGAGACCTGAGGCATGCAGCTTTTAGCAGCTCCCCAGTTAGGGTTTAAAATAACCTGGTTAGTAAAAAAAGAAACAGGAAAGTAAGGAAGAAAGAATTGAGAACCTCCCACTGCAGCCCACACAGCCCAAGAAGAGAGGGGGTCTCCTGCTCCACAGCCCACCCACTCCGGCTCCCCGTGGAGACAGGGACAGAAGAGCTGCTCCCCGCAGAAAGGAACAGAGGGCTGTGCCAGCCAAAAGACCTCAGGGAGAGGCTGCTTCGAGTTCCTCATTTACCAGGGGAAACAGAGCCCCAGAGAGGGAAGGGTCTGGTCCGCTCAGCCAGTTAGAGGCAAATGTTGTTGGAAAGACAGTGGCAGGAGAGGGCTGCGCGCTCCCCAGTCCGGTTCTTACACTGAGGAGCCACGCAGGAAATGGCCGCGGGAGAGGCAGATCCCCACTGGCCGTCCTTTCAGAGCAGGCTCAGAGCAGGAACAATGAGAATCATCGGTTGGTCCAGGCAGACATCTTTGCATCCATAAATAGGTGCAGAGTTTGACACATAACAACAACAAAAATCAAGATAAAATCCACACAACCATACTGGGTATGGTGGTACACACCTATAATCCCACTACACTAGGAGGCTGAGGCAGGAGGATGGCAAGTTTGAGCTCAGCCTGGGCAGCTCAGCAACTTAGCAAAAACCTGTTGTAAACTAAAAAAAAAAAAAAAAAAAAGAAAGGGCTGGGGATGTACCTCAATGTAGAGGGCTTGGCTTCCATCCCTATGACTGCAAAAGATTGAAAAAAAGAAATACAACCTTCGACTGTAACCACGCCAAACTCTGCCATTCATAGCAGTGAGCAATTCCCATTGTTTGTTATAACACCCCACTTCCGGTCAGGATTCGTGCTTGGAAGTGCCCTTTGCTCTTAGTTCTACTTCTCTCTTGGCTTGGTGTAAGAAAAATAATAGTGGGGGCTGGGGATTTAGCTCAAGTGGTACCGCGCCAACCTTGGACACACAAGGGTTCGAGTTCGATCCCCAATACCACAAAAAAAGAAAAGAAACATAATAGAGAGGAAAGTGACAGGTTGGGTCTAGGGGCAGGGAGACAACTCGGGGTGGTGGGGATGGTGGTGAACTAGGGAACGAGCCGAAGGCCATCCCAGACGGACCCGGAGTGGCCCCTGTCAACCTTCCCACGTCACCTCCACCGCAGGGCTCCTCTAATCCCATTACAGTGCCTGTCCCACCTAGGATCTGCTCCACTCAGGATGCTGTTTGACCCTGTGACCCAGCTTTCTGGGTCTCTATGACGCTAATGAGGAGTCTGGGGATAAGATTCTCATCCAAGATCACCTGCCTCTTCAGTACCCGAAGCTGGACTCAAACTTGGGTCTTTCTAAATTTCTTTCAATTAAGAGTCTGCCTTCATAAAAGGGGAGGGCAGAAAGAGTTGTACCCCTGAACCTGTTGTTACCAGCTTTCTACACACCCTGTGGGACAACAGGAAAGGTGTGTGTGAGTGTGTGGGTATGTGTGTGTAATTTAATTACTTATTTATTATAGAGCTTATTTTATCTCATTCTACCTCAAACTCCCTCCCCTTCCTATGTACAAAAAAGTTTCCATTTTTTCTCTATTTCACTTTTCTTCTTGTCCTTCCTTTCTTCCTCCCTCCTCCCTTTTCCCATTCGAACGCTTACTTCCAATTTTCCAAAACCCATTATACATTTCAGTCCTTATTTCTACTTTTGATTTCTCACACCAGAAAAACAATGTGGTATTTCAACATGTACAGCAGATCCATTTCACTTAAAAGTGTGATCTTGCCGGGTGTGGTGGCTCATGCCTATAATCCCAGCACTCAGGAGGCAGAGGCAGGAGGATTGCTGAGTTCAAGGCTTGCCTGGGCTACATAGTGAGCTGAGGGCCAGCCTGAACTACAAAGCAAGACCCTGTCTCAAAAAAAAAAAAGGTGTGTTCTCAAGGTCCATCAATTTAGCTATAAATGTCTGAAGCTCATCCTTTGTGGCTTAGTAGCATTCCATTATGTAAAAAACCCACATCTTCTTTATCCACTCATCAGTTGACAGGCATTTGGGCTGTTTCCAAAATTTAGCTATTATAAACTGTACTCCTATAAACATGAATGTGCATATTTCGCTGTAGTATGATGCTCTTAATTCTTTTAGGAAGATATCAAGAAGGGAAAAAGTTGGGTCAAATAGAATCTTTAGTTTAGTTTTTGGTTTTGGGTTTTTTTTTTTAAGACAGGGTCTTACTTTGTAGTTCAGGCTGGCCCTGAGCTCACTATGTAGTCCAGGCAAGCCTCAAACTCAGACATCCTCCTGCCTCTGCCTCCCAAGTGCTAGAATTACACACTTGGCATTGTGGTGTGTGGTACTGATTTGCTGGTGGGCATGAGCCACCAGGCCCAATATTGTTGTATATGGTTCCCTGGGATCGAACCAAGGACCTTGTGTTTGCTAGGCAGGCACTGGAACCACTGAGCTAAATCTCCAGCCCCCACAAACGCTTTTTAATAAGTTGAGGTTCTCAGTTGTTTGTTTTGTGTGTGTAATTTAGAAGGGAGGGAGCAGTGCCTGTGACTGGACTTGTGTCAGGACTCTGGGGCACATGATATAAAGGAGAAAAGAGCCTCGTGCTCTGTCACTTCCAGTGGAACTGAGGAAGCCGGGAGCCCCTGAGTGCTGGTTCAAGTGTGGGATGGGACAGGATGTTTCATGGCTGGTCTGTCTAAGAGATGAGTGCTGCAGAGAGCCAGGCCAGGGGCTGCTCAAGCTCAGGCTTTGGGCAAGACTCAGACCTCAGTTGTCTTCCTAGAGA
>PVIC010003702.1:0-67385 GCA_004025085.1 Thryonomys swinderianus | reverse complement strand
ATTAAATCCAAAACTTCTATTCAGTTTTAAAAGTACTAAACAAAACAAGCAATAAAAAGGACAGGAGACAAAGAGATCAAGAAAAGCCTTCAACATTTGCTACAGCTTTCAAAAAGATAGACTTTATAACTTTGTACTTTGTGAAACATCCCATATAAATGTGACACATAATCTATAAAAGTAACTTGTGATAACTTGCTAACTGTGCTAATTGTGTAAGATTCTCTGAAAAATTTTAAACAAAACGATAAGGTCCCTGATCAAGCTGGTCACCAAGTAACAGTGATCTCCTGGTAGTCTGAGGGATTACTCCCCCCAAAACAACCTCCCACATTGAGCACATGACTCAGAACTAATTGGTAAGTTTCTCTCTGTGTGTCTATGTGTCTAATAACTTTGTGTTTTTTCTGTGTTGATCCAGATCATCTTGGTTTAGCTGCGGTATGTAAGTCTAGGCAGACATGCTATTGGACTTCCCACCTGAGGAGTGGGGAGACGTCCCTAAACTCTTTTGTGAAGATGTATCTTGCTTCCTTTTTATAATTTTCTTTTTGTTGGTTTGTGTTGACTGGTACTCTGTTTGTGGTGTCGTGTTGTTTTGTTCTTGCTTGGTTATTTTCTAAAAGCAGTTTCTAGTCACTTTGGCCAGTGACCCAGGCTCTGGAAAGAGTAGAGCTCGGCCTCTCGACCCTTCTAAAAGGGGAAGCATGCACCAAGAGATTTTATCTTGGTCCCCTTGGAGACTTGGGATACCGGCTCCCTGCCAGTGATTACACACCTTGCCTCAAGACTATTCCTTAAAACCATATTTAAAAAATTTTAAATTCTTGACCACTAGAGAAAAATCTGTGGCATAGTATTTTTGGAATCCTCAGTTCACTTCTTATGATCAGGTTACCTGGAAAGAGTATTTAACTAGGCAATGGCATGGTCTCAACCCTGTACTTATATGGGGAAGAGGATATGTTTGTGTTTTTCCTCAGGATGCTGAAGGCCCATGGTGGCTCCCGGAGCAGTTGGTACGGCACACAGGGACTGGTAGTGCTCGGGAAGGAGATAAAGGGCCTGGCTCTGGATGCGACCACCCAAACAAAAGCAACAACAGAGATCAAGACAAGAAAGAAAAAGAGATATCGACCTAGAGACCCTCCGCTGTGATATCTTCTTGCTGCTACTAAGAAAACTGTAACATTTACAGGACAGCTTATGACCTCGCTTCATTTGTACAACTTAAGGGTTTTATGATTAGACATTGGGAGCCCCTAAAAACTTTCAAGGGATCGGGACAGACATTTAGACTGTAAATGGGAGAATGTTTCAGGAAAAAAAGGAGAGAAAGGTATAAAACCTTGCCATTAGACAATGTGATTATAATTAAGGGTCCTAAATTTGGCACATCTTAGTAAACAAAAACTATAAGATCTTGTGTGCCAGAGCTTTTTGCATTGGTTGTGAAAGATGGTCATGCAAAATGTAACATCATGTAAAGTTACTTGTAATAATTGTACTCTGACTAATATATTATTGATTATATGTCTTAGTTTTTAGTTATCTGCTGTTATAGCTGATCAGTTGAAAGAAGCCATGCCCTCTTGGAAGTCGCTTTTTGGATATGTGCTTCTGGTAGGGGCTGGCCTATTGCTATTGGTTTTGTTCATTCTTCCTTGCCTTGTCCGCAGAGGACTGGCAGAATTAACTCAAATTAAAACTGAAATGCACAGAGAAAAGGTATTTGGAAAACAGCTTACTTTTAAATAAAAAAGGGGGAACTGTGGGGAGCAGACCCTGCTGGAGGAGACTTTTTAGGCCTGGAGATCTGCACTGGGTGCTGCACCAACTAGCAGTTGCGAGATCTGCACTATGCCAAACAGTGCTGCCCAGCTCCCAAGATGATCTGCGACCTCTGGATCGCTGCACTGGGATGCCTGACTGAGAAGGTAAACGACTTCTGACTTGGACCCCTGACCTCTGTTCCTCAAGTTGGCTACTTGTTGTTTTCCTTCCTGTTCCTGTGTAGGTTCGGACTAAATTTGAATAGAGTTAATTAAGTGTGTGCTAGTTGACATCCTTCTCCTGTTTGTGTGCTGATTTCCTGGGTGTTTCGTTCCTGTTTTTCTTCTCCTATAAGATAAAATGTAACCATTTTTGAGGCCATGTTGGACCTCTGAAAAAGTATAAATACAACCTGCTCGATAAATGGGTGCCTGCTCAGTATTGACTGAGAGGTCCTCCCGAGCCCATTTTCCTGTCTTCTTCTCTTTTCTTAGTCTGCACCCCTCAACTTCACGACCCCGCTGTTTTGTCCGGATGGCTCCGGCAATGTACTGGCCGGGCTCAGGCCATGGGAATGGGCCCATTCATTACTCACAAGCTCAAGTACAGAGTTGGAAGGAACACTGACATTTGTAGTCTTGTGGAACCTCCCTAACTTCTTCACCCAGACTTGTTGAAGTCAATTTTTCATTCTTTTGTTATTTAGAGCTGAATCTAATGTTTCACTGTCACTTTCATAGTGAAGCTTTCCCAGACCCTCAAGACAGCACACTGTATTTTACCTTTAAAGCACTTAGCAAACTGGTGAGTGACCAATTACTTATGTGATTTTTCTTTGTTTTAACATCTGCAGCAAAGGTCAGCAAAGCCCTACTGTCACACTCTTGAGTTCACTACTGCTGTACAGATAATAGCTGCCAAAACCGACACATCTTTCAGAAAAGTTTTGTTCTGAGGGGGCTGGAGATTTAGCTCAGTGGCACTGTGCCTGCCTCACAAGTGCAAGGTCTTGAATTCAATCCCCAGTACCAGGAAATAAGTAAAGCTTTGTTCTGAACAACTCATATGAGCCACAAGGGAATGACAGCCAGCGACCCCCAGAAACAGCCCTCAGCCGGGAGCAGGAGTTGATGGCTACTCCATTTAACTTGACTTGAGGTCACACTAAAGTGCAGTGGTGGTGAATCTATGTGTAGATGCTACAGCGGGCTGTTCGTATCACTGAAAGCCATCACTGGTACACTGTCTCCTAGACCTCGCCAGCAGGACTGACCCTGAGTTATACAATGATCCCCTGCAACATTACGTTGATTTACTTCTCTTCTATATCTCACTTCTCTGCTTTATGAGTTCATCTTTCAGAAAAACTCACTTAGACTCAAGCCTTTGAATTAAGGCAAGTTTACTTCTGGGCAATTCAACCTAAACCAAAGTACAGTTGTACCTGGGTTCGTGAACTTGATTCTGCCCAAGGTTCTGGGTGAAAACTTGAGTTGGACAAGAACCAAATCAAATTCCGTAGTGAGGCTCAGTGTTGCACTTATGGGAGAAATTTGATTCAGTTCTTGTCCAGTTTGGTTCATGACCAGAATCGTGGAAAAAATAGAGTTTCTGAACTGAGGTTCCACTGTATGTCTCCTTGACTAGACTGCTAGTTCCTCCAGGAAAGAGAATCCATTTGTCTTATCCACTATTTTATCTCTAGGTCTCAGCAATAATGCAATGCCAGCACTCAAAAGAGCAAAATATCAACACCAGTCACTGCTTTCATCCCGATATCAGTAGAATTTACCACGTGGGATTGGTCCTATGAGATAAGATACAGAAGATTTCATTTGCCACATTCATACCTCTCCAGTTCTTCTCTGAAGAATAATGCAATGTCCATGGCAATTGTGCTCCATTGCCTTTTAAATGTCATCAACACAAATGACAGGCACACATCTTTTAATATAAGCTCCTGGATTTTACTGTTTTTTTTTTTTGGTGGAAACTTTTATATCTTTCCATCATTGACCTTCTAAATTTGTCTCCTTCTTCTTGGGTCTACCATATAACATTTTTATGACCAAAAGAGAAAAATATAAAACTGTAGACCTTATAGTAAAATGGCTAAAAATCCACATTCAGATTCAAACACTTCTCACTGTGCACCCCACTGCTGCTAAGTAGATGATCTTTGGAAAGTTACTCAGGTTATGTTAAATTTTTTCCTCTTAAAACTAGGAATAATAGTTCCCATGATACAAGATCATTTTAAAGATTAATCATGATGTACATATAGCAGATGATTCTGTTTTAAATGTAGGGCAAAGTATACTAATTAAATAATAAGTGGTACACTATTGAGGATATTGTTGAAGGTCTTGACCATCAGAGAAGTGATATATTTCTCTGAAGAATTCCTGACCCATTCCAAATTGTTTATAAACTTACATTGATTTAATTTTCCTTATCTTCTTACTCAAAGACTTCATCACTGTTGCGTGACACTCCATTTGAAGTGTCCCTAAATTTCTCTCTTTGCTGCATTCCTACACTTTTCCTTCCCGCCTCTGCCCCCCCCTCCGGTGCAATACCGTATTTTACCATCAGTAGTCGCTGTTGGCCAACATCGTCCAACATAAGGTATTTCACGGTTGAGGCTCTGTGTGTCAAAGGAACCAATTTTATAAATCAAAATTAATTTGCTGTGTTAATTTGGAGATATCCCACACAGCATGGCTCTTCCCACTTTCCAGTGCAGAGGAGAAGAGTTGGGAGTACTTAACAGCACTACTATACGGGACTCAGAGGGGAAGATTCTTTCCCTGGCAGCTCAAATGGTGGTGTGTTCCCTCAGGGTTGCTGTGCTAAATATTAACTACCTTCAACTTACCATCTGAGGCTTGTGAACAGCCAGAAGATTCCCTTGGAAGGACTAATTATGTCCTTGTAGCACATATATAAGACAAACACTTTCTCTTAAATATGCTGTGTGCTGACTGCGAAGTAGACTTACTTCCCTACTGCAGAAGGAAAACACTAGAAACCAAGGCACAGAGACTCCATGGAGTGGAGATATTTCGCAGGCAAAGAAAAAGCAGGTGGCACCCCAAATCCCATCAACCAGGGGCAGAGCTAGTTTGCCACCCACATCACCACGCAGGGACCAAGGTGAAGAGCGTGGATGGAGTCAGTCACATACTTCATCTCACCACAGCCAAAGGAACCCCATGCCTTACAGTCAGTCCCGTGTTAAGGCAGTTTCCTCTCTGAGGGAATAGTATTTCTTGTTTCATGTGTCTATCCTAAGAACCAAATTACACAACACACTAATGTGTCTCAGAGAGCAGACATGGCCCCAGTAGTAACATGCATTGCAGATGTTATTAGTACCATGGACCCCTTCGACTCACCTCATGTACTGTGGCAGCTTCCCGTGGAGAACATGGACTCTGCCTGGGGATTCTCTCTGCCCAGATAGCAAGCAGGGAAGGATGGAATGCCAGAGAGTGCACATTTCCAGGAACAACTCTCAGCCCACCATGTAACTAGAGACCTATTTCCGTCCTCTTGAGCAACACAGCTCTGAGACTTATTCTATGCTGTCTCCCAGAAGTACTGGTGGTGTGAGATCTGTCCATCCACTCCGGTAACCAACTCGCTAAATGCACTCTCCCCATCTCATTTTCCACTTCTCAACCAAAGTTTCCTGGGACTACCTCCAAAATAAACCACTGGAAGGCAGACTCTTGTTGTGGGAGAAAATCCAGCCTAAACATTATCTCTCACAATGTAGACAGTAATGTGGAAAACTGGATTTACAATAAAATGTTCAGTTTAGTAATGAAGCTCAACCTCTTTTCAGCCTCTGCCCTGGCTCAGCTCCACACTTCCAGGAACTCGCTGTCCAACCATCACCCACTTACTGGTGAAGTCGTTATCCAAACACATGCTCCTGCAATGCAGGCCCCTTGGGTTTGCTTTATAAGCCTTTGGTGGTGCTCATGTTTTCTCTGATTATGTGTCCAATTTTATACCATGGTACAAGAGACCCCTTCAAACCTGGTATCACCAACCCTTCAGCCTCCCCTCTGGGGACTGCTGACAATGGCCAGCGCTCTGTCCACAGGACAGACCAGAGTCCTCTAAAGGCACTTTCGCCTATTGCCATGCTGTGGCATTGATGTGTCTGGGACCATCTCAGCCCGCAGAGCCTGCCTGGTCCTTCAAGATCAGGCTCAGACATGCCCTCCTCCTGGAGGACTTCACCACCTCCCCTGACCAGTTAGCAGGTCCTTCCCCTGGGCTCCCTCTGAAGCATCTGCGCTTACTGCTTCCATCTTTCATTCACAAAGCACTTTCTGTGCATAATCCTTTAAGTACCAGTCATGTGCTGAGTCCCTGGGCAATCATCCCAGCTAGAAGCAGGACAGCTAGCTCCTGGCCATGCGAAGTTCACAGCTGGGTAAAGGAAACATATCAAATTAGCACATAAAAGACAAACTGAACTGAGATGAGCTTTTGTAGACCCTGCCTCCTTCTCTCCTGCTGAGATGCAGCTCCTCAGAGGTAAAAACCAGGGGTCTCTGGACGACCTCCCCAGTGCTTATTAGCACACACACCCAACAAAACCAGTGCACCCAGGAAAGTCAGTGCGCCCACTCCAAGAACTAGGGTACCAAGACTCGTGAATGGCCCTAGATCTTGAGCTTGACAACTGCGCAGCAACTAGCATATCATATATACACATACATACATATATATATACATATATGGGGGTACTGTATCATATCATATTATACATATATTTCTCACCCAATTGCATCTCTTTCCGTAAACTCCCACAAGGCAAATTATCCCATTTTGTTGTTTTCTAGAAAAAATACAAGTTTTCCTATGAGCCCCCTTTTCAAAGGAACCAGTATCAACAAAACCAAACCAAATGCCAACTACTGCTCTGTGTGTGCCACGAGCTGGGGAGGCTGTCGCTGTGGGTCTTGGGAATCGGAATACAGATATATACTGCTCTGATACAAAATTCTGTCCGAAGCCTGCCCCTTCATTGGCCCGAAAAGGCCCAGGTGCTGACACTTAGCTCCTGGAGATGCCCAGGAAGAGCATCCTGGCGGACCCCAGGGTCCGGAGCCAAAGGCTCCGATTGGTTTCCTGGGGTGGCCGGCGATCGGGGTCTCTGCTTCTCGCCCTTCCCGCCCTCGCACGCAGAATCGGCGGCCCGAGAATAGGCCCCGCTCTCCCGCCGCCGCGGAGCTCAGTGAGGCCAAGGGATTTCTTCTGGCGAAGGCGGCTCCAGGCCCAGACTTGCATCTCTGTTCTTTTCCAGGCACCCGAGTCTGCGCCGTATTTAACCAAGTACTGCGTCCTCTCGGGAGGCCGAGGGGCCCGCGCGGGGCAGGTTTTATCCACGAGTATTAGCAAATCCAGTTCTAGGATCACCATCGACAGCCGCGCGGCGACTTAATCCGAACCGGAGCCGGGACTGGGCCCGGGCAGCGCGCTGAGAGGAGGGCGTGGGGCGGGGCGGGGCGGGCTGGGCGCGGCTCCGGCGAGGATTACGGCGGGTTGAGGACCGCGGCGCCCGCCCAGGCTGCAGCCATTGCGCCTCCGAGCGCCCCGCATTCAACAGGAGGAGTCCGCGGAGCATCGCGCCCTGCGCACTCTGCCTCCGCCGCGGCCGCCGCAGCCCGCGCCCCGCTCACCATGGCCAAGGAAGGCGCGGAGAAGGCGGAGGAGACGGAGCAGATGATCGAGAAGGAGGCGAGCAAGGAGCCCGGGGAGGGCGGCGGCGACGGCTCGCACCGCCTCGGGGATGCCCAGGAGATGCGCGCCGTGGTGCTGGCCGGCTTCGGGGGGCTCAACAAGCTGCGGCTGTCCCGGAAGGCCATGCCGGAGCCGCAGGACGGCGAGCTCAAGATCCGCGTCAAAGCCTGGTCCAGTATCCGCGCCTTTCTCGCCTCTCTCTTTGCGCGCGGGGCTCGGGGAGGGATAGGAGGTACCCCGCGGCGGCCGGGTCGGGGCTCGGAGCCCGCCGGATCGGCCCACGCCGGGAGGCTGCTCGGAGGGGCCTCGCGCTCCCCAAGCCAGCCGCGGGGCGAGCTGGAGGCTGGGGTCTCCCAGCACGCTGCCTAGCATCGCGCGGCGGGCGCTCCCGTTCGGAAGGACGGCGCAGCAGCCGGCCCAGGGCTTTGACGCTTAGCGTGGCTAAACATAGGAACGGCTGCAGGCTGACTGTGTGCCAGCGGCCCTTTGCGGAGTTTTACGCGCGCGATCTTATTTCGCACTTCCCGGAGCCAGTGAGTCAGGAGCTTAGAGATGCTCCGTCACAGGTGAGAGAAACCTCTGTTCCGAGAGTGAGCGATTTGTCCGGGGTCACTCTGCTGCGCTCACTGGCCTGGCCGCGGTTTGACACTCGGCCTTTTTAATGCCCATCCCGCTGTCCTGATGGGGCTCAGTCGGCGTCCTGCTCACTTCCCTCCCCAGCCCGGGGAAAGCGGCGGAGCAGCGGCAGGATCTACACCCAGCCCTCGGTCCCTCCTGCATCCCCAGTGCGCTCGCTCGCTCCCTGGGGCGCGGGGGGGGGGGCAGGGGTGCCCTGATGACTATGCTCCTAACCGCTGCGCGCATCCCAGGAGCAGCCCAGCGCGGAGAGGGCCTGTGATTCCTGGAGTCCCGTTCCTCGCGGGGAAAGTTCTCCAGACCCGCGCCCAGCCGCGATCCCCAGGAGGCAAAACCCCTCCCATGCTCAGGCTACAGGGTCATTTCCTCAAGTTCTGGGGCGGGCTGACCGGGAGAGGATCGCTGGACCCCAAACTAAGCAGCAACAGGGGAAGCTTGTAAGGACAACTGTCTGTGTCCATGAAACTCCCATCTGGTTCTCAAAAACCTACACACAGGGCAGTGGCCAGCTCGCAGGCTCCTAGGCTGAATAGGAAACCCAGAATCAGGACCTAATCTAGGAAAGAAAACTGCCAAGGAGATCCCCTGCCTTTGGCAGCATAAGAGCAATCACAGGTTTCCTTGGCCAGATCGGAGGGCTGTTGATTTGCTAGGGGCACCGATCTTGGGTTCACTCTTCCTATCCAGCTGGTCACGTCGGGCTCTCTGGGGAAGTCAGGCTTTTGCAAACTGGAGGCTCCTGGGCAGATCTTTTTGTGACTCTCACTGAACCTCTCCGATTGAGCCTGGAAAGTAGAGTGGCCCTTTCGCCCCTAAGCCCCAACGCCTCACACAGTGCGAAGCACATATTGTGTCCTGAGTAAATTTTCGCCGGATGAATAGTGTAGATTGAGGAAAGAGCTCAAAGGGTATTGTTGAGTCTTTTTCTCTCACGAGTAGAATTTCTGCTTAATTCAAATACAACCATGTACTGATAAGTCTCTCCTTAAAAAAAATCAAATAATGGCTATGTATACATTAATAGTATGCATGCATAGGATTTATGACCCATCTTCCAAATTAAGGATTGGGCTTTAAGATTCTTATCAGTCTATATTCAAAGAATAAAATGTAGCTACTTTTTTTTTTTTAAGAAAAGAGTCTTTTGCAATGCTAATCAGTGTTTACTCTCCAACCTCCACATTCAGGAGCCTTATGCTACAGTAACTGCAGAAATGTTTATAGGAACAGAAGCATTTTGAAATAGTAACCGTCAAGGTGAAGGCCAGAAGATTGATTTTTCAAAGCTGGACTGACAAAGTCTGTTCTGGTGGAGCAGTGCACTTGTATGTGCACACACACACACACAAACACACACACAGTGAAATTACTACATATCCTTATCCTATTAGTTTAGAAAGCCATACAGGAATGGGATACAATATTGCAAAGAGCCCCAGTTGATTTTCTTTTTATAAAGCCGGACATAGAGTTAATTGGGTTTTCAAAGAAGGAGAGGGGTGGCTTGTGAACATGACCCACTGGGCCCTTCTTCCTCCCCTGGGCTGGGATTGGCTGGCCAAAATGTTCACTGATTGTTAAGTTTTAGCCTTGAGATCCAGGATTATTCATTCTGTAGTTTTATGAATCAACGGATGGTCTCACGGATGAAGGTCCACCCTTGATCTGATCTTTATTTTTTATTTTTAATTTTTTTTTTTGAGACAGCATCTCGCTTTGCAGTTCAGGCTGGCCCTGAGCTCACTATGTAGCCCAGGCGAGCCTCAAACTCAGCAATCCTCCTGTCTCTGCCTCCCGAGTGCTGGGATTACAGGCTGAGCTACCACGACCGGCACTGTGGTATGTGGTATTGATTGCTGGTGGGCGTGAGTCACCACGCCCAGCATTGTATGTGGTTACCAGGGATCGAACTCAGGACCTTGCACTTTAGGCAGGCGCCGGAACCACTGAGCCAAATCTCTGGTCCCTGATCTTTATTTTTAATGGAAACCTTTTGTCATCAAATAAGATCTGCTTTTTGCTTGGAACTAAAACTATACATCTGAATTGGTGGTATTAGGCCTACAGTGAAGGCCTATGTTGATTACTCCATAAATTTTGTGGAAACAGAAGAGAAAATTCAGGAAGAGATATATATATTTTTTATCTCATTTACCCTCTCCTTCATGAGTTGAAGTAGATACTTTTCCTGAAATACAGGAGAACAAATCAAGGCCTGCGGATATTAAGTTACTTGCCAGAAATTTCACACAAACAGTAGATCCTGGAAGGCAGAGAGCTTTCCTTAAAGCTCTGCTGTTTTCTTTTTATTCCATTTTGTTTCCCTTGCTGGAAAAAGTCATAAGAAATATAATTCTCCTCTCTGGATCTTTGACATGCATGTTTTTTCTTTCATTCTTCAATAATATAAATCCTTTGCTCTTTTTATATATGGCTTCAGGGAACTTTTTTTTGCTGTTCCCAGAGTAAGATAGTTTTCTCTGGAAAGCAGAGGCATTTGGTTAAATGCAACACAGCAATAACCACTGGTCAGAGCAGAGGTGGGAAGGACAGCAGAATTTCCTGTCTAAAGAACATCAGCTTGGCAGGACTTGCTCTACCAATTAATCACTGAACAGTTAGTTTATACAACCAGGGGTTTGAGTGGCCAAGTGGAAGAAGCGTGTGGCCTTTGAAACAAGATGGGCCTGAGTATAAAATTTAGTCTCATTTCTTCTTCTTTATGTGGGTTTGGTAGCCATGCCCCCATCTCTCCTAGCTTCCTGTGCTTTGTCCACATAATGTGGATAATAAGCTAGTGATGTTTAAAAGGTCAGAGACAAGGAAGACACTGGCTTACCTTCAGTAGTCACTGTTGTGACTTGTCATTTTTGTTTTTGTCATAACTATACCAACATGACACATGTTTCTCAGTGACCAGACAACCTGAGGACCTCATTTTAATCCCGCTTATCTTGCATCACAGCTGCTTAGTGGTTAGGAGTTAGACTTCCTGGTCAAGGGTCCCAGTCTGGCACTTGCGAGCAGGATGCCACAGATCTTGGAGGCAGAGCCAAACGTAGGGATCCTTCTCCAAGGAGTTTGTTGCAGGACTGGTTTCAGGACACTGGGAGGAAGAGTCACAGGCTAGGGCAGAGGAGAGTGCTAAACAAGCGCTAAACAAGCCTCCACAGCTGCCAGTGTACACTGCACAGGCTCTGTCAGTCCCACCCTGTAGCAAGGGCAGGAGAAGCAGAGTGTGGTGTGAGCTGCTTCCTAAGGTGGTCACGGACTCTCACAAGGAGAGATGCTTCTGCTTGCCTGGGTGCTGCTGTCTGGAAAGTAGGAGGCTCTGAGCCATCAGCAACCAACATCTCCAGAAGCAGAGGTGCCACCTCTAGAAGGGACCCGATGAAGGCACAACCATGCTGTCTAGTTGACATTGACAATGTTGCGTAATTCCTCTAAATTTAGTTTCCTGCTTCATAAAATGGAGATAATAATAGTTCTTCCTTTCTTAGTATTATAAAAAGTTTAATGAGGTATAGCATTTAAGACCTTTCTAATGAAGCTGGGCACATAGAAAGTAGCCAATAAATGACAGCTGCTATTATCTTACCTGTTGTTCTTGGTTGCCATAGATCCGATATGGTCTGCCATTCAAACTGGAACCCTTTTTGAGGTGAAAGAGACACTACTGATTACTCTGGAATAGCAGCAGCAAACAGGAACTATCCTAGGGGTACCAGGGTTTGGGGTGCCCCCTGGGAAGGTCAGATCTGTCCCCTTGTAACTGTAAGCCTGGTCACAGAGGAGGGAGTTTTTCTTGCACAGGAGCTGGTAGGACTGGAGTTTGAGGGTCTCCTGCTTGGGCTGCAGGAATGTATTTAAGTGGCCATTAACAAGCCTTGTCTCATTTGTGGCTCACATTGTCTTGTGGTGGAAAGGCACTAATAGATTGGGGACATTTATTTTCTCAGAGTGATTTATAGCAAGAGGCCATATGAAACTGCTGGAAAGAGACCAACTGGATGAAAAATGGTTCCTTCCAGTCATAGCTCCACTGGCTGATCTGAAAATGGGCTGAGGGCAGGCGACAGTAGGACAGCCATTGGATTGCTGGGAGTCTAATATATCATTAGAAGCTAGGAAAGGCAATGAGCATTTATTCAGCCATTGCTATGGGCCAGGAACTGAGTTGCATGTATGTAGTATTCTTTTACTCCATTTCAATGGCAACGCAACTTGATGAGTATTACTGCTTCCATTTTAAAGAGGTAGACTCTATGAAAATCCAATTCTACCTTGTTTCTGTTCTCTTTACATGGAAGAGTCAGAAGACACTGTTACAGAGGCACACAACACTGAGAAAGGGAGACAGACAGAGTTATAATGAAAGACAGAGACACAGAGGCAGACAAAAACAGAAAGTCACAAATGCACTTGATTAATTTGAAATAGAACTGATAAGATTTGAAATTCCACGATGGCATCCTTCCTGGCCCACATATGTCCACTGTGTCTTTACACCACATCTATTTTCCTACACTTCTGAGATATGGGATGCATTGACAATCCACTTAGAATCCAGTTGCAATGACTATTGACCCCAGAATGCTTATGCCAATTAAACACAATCATCACTCCTTGGAACCACCCATGGTATTGGAGTCTTTCTGCTGGACTGGTCCATTGCAGTCTTGCTACTGTCCTCGTATAATACGGCATTAAGCTATTGCTAATAAGGTCGGTGCAATGCAATATGGCCAGTGATATCCCTGTGTTCATTCAAACAAAAAAAAATGGAATCCTTGAGGTTAAGTGACACAGATGATTGCAAAACTGAAAAATTGCTTAGAGGGTCCTGGCTTAGTGGCCAGGAACCACTCCAACATGGAGACTGAAATAAAATGTCCTGAGTCACTTGGAAATGGATAGAGGTGTCATGATTTGACAGAAAAGGATGACTCCAGGGTGAGTCACATTTGAGCCTCCTTTGATAATGAGAAGATATAGCTGCTAGCTCAGGGATCTTGGTTATTTACTGAGGTTTACATTTCCTCATTAACTGTACCCTTGCAGATGAGGCTGGGATGGTGACATCTGCTTTTTACCCAGTAAAAGAATGGATTTCTTGTTCCCCAGAAATTCTCAGAAGAAAGGAAACTCAGACTCAGAGGTTCTTCTATTGCATAGGGAAAATAAACATTTTACCTACCATCTGAATTCAGTGATTATACTTAACCATATTGCTCCCTTGAGTATTTTCATCTCATTATCAATACACAAGCCACCCTATTTTTTCTCTCCTTTCTATATTTCTTCCATTTGTATCTCTACATATTCATTTCTTCCTCCTAATTTTTCCATTGTTGTAATTTAAAACAAATTGATGCTCACTATAGAACAACCCCATTAATGGAAACAATAATTGGTAAAATTTATGGTAGAGGAAAAACACTGAGAAATTGAAATTTGTTTTAGTAATATTTTATGTGGAATAGGATTCATCCAAGTGGAAATAATTTCAGTGAAGGAAAATTGAAGTAAATTGCGAATAGCTTAACAGTCCCATTTGGAACCTTTTAATTTGTTAAAAGTCACTTACATTGCCCTAATTTTGATTGCTTTTTTGTAATGGGTATGTCTTCAAAATTAAAACTTTTCAGGGGGAGTCAAAGATATAGAATGAAAAATAATCCTGGGTAAGAAGGAAGTACCTGAAACAAGAGCAGAAATGGATGTGATAGGTCTATTCAGAGAAGGTTCAACCACTCAGCTTGTATAACAGAAGCCCTGCAGGGAGGGATAAGCAGCTTTGGTCGCAGGTGAGGGAAGGTGGGTAAGGAATCTTTATCCTCTGGAAAGGGTCTAGGTTTTGGGTTAGAATGTGTTTAAGGAAGTTTCTTAGCTCTGTAAGTGTTGCTCTGTAAATGTAAGCTCTATAAAATAGAGATAAAACCTTGTAGAACATCTGACCTATACAGACAGAACTGAGCAAACCTATACAGATCTAGTGATAAACAACCGCTAGATCACAGAAGGACACTCACCAATCTGGTGTGGGTGCCTCATGATAGGCAAAGGGGATAATGGCTAATAATGTTCACCCCACCCTCCATTGGCAACATCACTGCAGTGATAAAGTCCGTTATGTACATCAGCTTGGCACCTGATCTTTACTACCCCAAGAGGCAAGAAACACAAGAACCATCACCCACATTTTCCAAGAAAGGAAACTGGGACTCGGACATCAAGCTGAGACACTCAGATTCGAACTCTTCCTCACTGTAGCTGTATGGTCCTAAGCAGAGAGCACTTTCAATTCATCTTGGCAAGACTGCCCACTTGTAAGGACTGTTATGAAGATGAGTGGAAGGTCTGGGAGTCTTTGCTGTACCTTGAACATGGTGCCCAGGGAAAGCTTTTCCTGCCTAAGTCAAGCCGACTGTAAAAGACAGAACCAAGACTTGAATTAGCATCTCCTGGTGCTAATCCAGCAGTTCTCCCATAAAACTGCCTTGGCAGCTGGGGGCAAAGTGCTGGCTTTTGAATCTTACTGTTGCCATTCGGAGTAGACCTGAGCTGATCTACTGCTACTTCCAGCCCTCTGCATGCACAGGGCTAGTGGAGGGACTTCTCTGACACACGATGAGGACAATCGAGCCTTGGGAGTTTGGTTCTGTCCCATTCAAAGGAACCAAGACCCTTGACCTTAGGCCTATCACTGATACTCATTGCTGACCAAAAACGCTCACCCAGGCACAAAGAAACAGCACTTTCATGCTCCCATTCTTCTGCACTTCTAAAGAGGGATTCTTTTAGACATCTTGACATTTGTTACAGAAGAAATAGTTTAATTAGAAAGCAAGAAGAGATTCTTTATAGCAAAGGGCAGTGGGCATGTAATCTCAAATTAGTTTGATTCTTCTGTATGTGTGATCTCATACATGAAATCAGTTGCAGCCATGGTGTAAAAATAAGTGAATCTTATGTTTCAAGGCCCAGGAGACAAAATAGATGCTCCATAGAAGGAGCTAGTTTATCTTTAGTATGGTGTTTTCTTCCTATGTGAGTAGAGTCAATTTCTATCTTCAGGCTCCTTCTGTTGGTGACCCCTCCAGCTAAGGCTGATCCCCACCCTTGTCTGGGAGCCAGGCACCCGCTAAACAGCACTTCCCCACATAGAACCCTTAGCCAGCTAGAGCCATGGGTCTTGTTACTCTTGACTCTAAATGGCTGGGGCTCCTGGGCTCAATGCAGGGCAATTATCTTCTGTGCAAGGAATGATAATAGCTTATTTCTTAGACTGGCACTGACTATACACCCAAACTGAATGGAAGTTTTTCCTTACAAAATAGTCACTGTTGGAAGTGAAGCAGGCCTGGATTCAAATCCTGGTTCTGATACACTTAGCAACCTGTAGGTGTTGGGAACAATATGCTTCAGAGTTTTGAAACTTCAATTTGCTCGTTTCTAAAGGGTATGCTAAGAGCATCTATGGAGAAGCAAAGTAGTGTTGTTGAAATATGTAATAAAGGAATGAAACCTGCATAATATACTATGTGTGCAAGAGACATTTTTGTTTTTCTTTCTTTCTTTTTTGGCAGTGAGGATTAAACTCAGTACCTTGTGTTTGCAAGGCAAACACCAGAACCATCGAGCTAAATCCCTGGCCCAACAGACATTTTTGGTGGAGAAAAGATGAAAAGAAATAGGACACTAGAAAAGTTTTTGGATGGAGTCTGCCATTCAGACTCATGAGTTTCTGCCTAAGGATCCAATATCCTAAAATGAAAAGTAGCTCAAGGAGGATGTACCACCATGTCGTATCCCGGGAGGAGCAAGGTCAGTTCCTGAAGGAACCACAGAGGAAGTAGATCCAATATGTACTGTGCTCCTCCTGTGTAACTGATCCAAGCTTACACATCTTCAGTGGGAAAACCAGTCCATATTCCTCCCTGACTTCTCTTTCTTATTTTGGCCATACTGACCATCACAATGTGTTTTTTCCTGGTCTCCTAGACTCTTCCCTTCCTTTCCCCTCCCCTCCTACCTTCCATCCTCTCTCCTTTTGGGTTAATTTATGAGTTTCTACTGCCATGAGGTTTCTTCTTGAAACTGAGAACAGCTGAAGCCTTTAGCTCCAGCTGCTATGTACAATTTTAGCAAGGCTCAGCACAAAGAACTTTTTTTCTCTTAATTTTTACGTCAGGGAAGGAATCTTATTGGTCCTTTACAAATCACCTACTTGCCCCTGGAGATTCATCTCCTCTCAGCCCTTGAAGCAATGGAAAAACTGAGAGTGACCATATTTTTGTTTCATGGCTTCTACTGCAGCCTAAAAGAATTAGGGCATCATGATTTATAGTCCATCAGTAACATACATTTTGTGTGTGTGTGTGTGTGTGTTAGGAGAAAGGAAAATCAGTGAAGGACAATAATAAGACATGAGAAATGATCAAAAATTATGTTGAATGTTTAAATTGTTTAAAAATATTTACACATTACCAATAATCATCCTCAGAATACTCCTCTCATTGTTCTTGTCAATACCTAAAGCAGTTCTGTGAGTTCTCTATCACGTGTGTCTTTAGTTGTTGCTTTCTCTGCTTTCTTGATGTCCTCAATAGATTGAAAACATTTACCTTTTGGTGGTCATTTTGAGTAAGAGCCAGAGATCCCATGGTGGGTAGGGAACAATTCTGTTTGGGAGAAATAATTGGAAGGTCAAAACTGATCAGGCCTTCCTGCAGACAGACTTTGGTTTTAACTATGTTGCAACAGAATCCTGTTTGGGAGGAATAATTAGAATGCCCTTCCTGTCTGCCTACAACTTTGCACTGAGCTCACCTTCACCTTGGATAATGACAAGGACTCTGGTTGTCCCACATGCTGTGATGCTTCAAGGTGGAACTGCTCCATTGCTGGTGCTTACCCTCCCTGCCTTTTGAGTCTTTGTTACATTTTTGTTACTAGAGAGGTACTGAATAAAAGTTGTGGCAGGCTGGGGTCTGCAGTCTGGGGTCTTTTGTTACCCAGAGTAGCATGGATCAGGTCCAAGCTCAGTTTCTCTAAGACTCATATTACTTTGCTGTGTGTCGTTGACTCACAGGAGACTAGAACCTAAATCCAAAGGTCCTAGTTACATCCCCTTCCCGTGGATCCCACAGTGGTGCAAGATCTGGTAAATAAAGTGGATGAGGACATACAAAAATGTTTTTATGGGGCTGGAGATTTAGCTCAGGGGTTCCAGTGCCTGCCTCACAAGCACAAAGTCCTGAGTTCCATCCCCGGTAGCCACATACAATGCTGGGCATGGACATTCACACCCACCAGCAATCAATACCACATACCACAGTGCCGGGCGTGGTGGCTCACGCCTGTAATCCCAGCACTCAGGAGGCAGAGACAGGAGGATTGATGAGTTCCAGGTTTGCCTGGGCTACATAGTGAGTTTAGGGCAGCCTGAACTACAAAGCGAAACCCTGTGTCAAAAAAATAAGTTTTTATGAACATGATTTTCCAGTGGATGGCAGTCAGTAGTATTCACTGTACATTTTATTGTACCTTGTAAAGACAAAAAACAGAACTTCCAGAACTGCTTCAGAACATGGAAAGTTTGATGGCATAAATGTGTTGAAGTGAGGGGGAGTATTTTGAGGACAATTAACAGCGATAAGTCTAATTTGTGGGAATAAGAAGCACACTGGACTGATTACTGTGGTAGCCATGGCAGATCGAAATGCTCAATGCCTGAAAAAGTGAAGGTGACTGAAGAAGGCAACTCCATTCCTTACCCTTGCGTCTTGTATTTTTCAGCACAAAGTTAGCAAATTCCACTAAACAGCATAGACATTATTCTCAGCTTCAAGGTTCATTATCTTTCAAATCTCTTTGGTGTCTTGGAACCTCCAGGAACTTTATTATCAATTAATTATCACATGCCGAGAATGGTGGTTGGTTAACAGTAGGTGCTCCATAAGTAGGAGTGAGTACATATAGGCTGAATAAATCTATCACTGACTTATCCAAGTAGTAAGTATGACCCTTGAAATATAATAGGTGGCCTTTCATGTTGAGAGTGGCTTCAAGTTCCCCCTCCTCATCTCAGCTTCTTCTAACAAGAATCCTATTTCTCCAGCATTTTCTCCAACAAGATACCTAAGTCTTTCCTAAGACTTCCAACTTGCACATCTTTTAAGCATGAACTTGGAAGAACAGTGTTAGCTTTCATTCACTGTGCTAAAAAATACTCGAGAATTTATTTTGGTTCAAGGTGGGCTCTCAGAGGCTAAAACATGAGAGAGTGGAGTGGTGAAAAAATTGCTTACCTTATGGCAAAAAGGAAGGTCAGTGTGTGGGGGGAGACAGAAAGAGTGTGCAGGAGGCTAGAGTCCTTATGCCCTTTAAAACCAAGACTCCTATGACCTACTTCCTCCTTCCCCTCACCTCTAACAGCTTATTCAGCATTGGACTCATCATTGATTGATCCTTTGGTAAGATGAATACTCTCAAGAACCATTCACCTTTCAGGCTGTGAACACTTTTGCATTGACAATCAAGCCCTCAAAACATAGGTCTCTATGGAACATTTCATATTTAAACCTTAACAAATGCCAAAGGAATTATGTTTTCCCTTCAATGCAGTCTCTTTTCTTGGAAGCAGACATTCAACTTTGTGTGCTCTCTAATAACTACTTCCCCTAGGCTGGGAAATGTGGGTCTCTGACTTCTCAATGCTCTATAATTTCCTCCTCATTGATATCTGGCTCCATCGGGTGCTAGAGGCCAGGGCTCTCAGAGATCACCACTGTGTAGCTTCCAATGACTGTGATTGGACACCCAGGTGTTTCTGCCATGACTGTGAACTGTACACCCCACCCCCCGTGGATGGTAAAGGAAAAATTTTAAAGAAACAATATGTCCTTGATTCTGCCTCATTTTATTGGTAGAATCAGACCCCCTCTTCACCCTTTACCTTTCAGTAACTCCAGGAAGCTGGAAGTTGCCTAACTGGTATATCCTGAATGCAAACAAACCCAGTTCTCTGGGTTACCTGTGGATTCTGACCCTTTCTTCCTATCTAACACCATACACTGAGGCTATTCAGAGTGTCCTCATTTCTGCTTCAATTGGGTACAGTCAGCGTCCACTGTTTAGTATTAAGAGAAGCATATTCTGGCCGGAGGTTTAGCTCAGTGGTTCTGCTCCCTGCCTAGCAAGCACAAGGTCCCTGGTTCAATCTCTGGTAACCACATGCAACAGTACTGTGCGTGGTGGCTCATGTGGTATGCTCAAACTTTCCTTAAAAACCAAAAACCATCCCTTGTCTAGGATCAGAAGGAATTATTTTTCATTCATCTAAGCTACAGCTAGTTCAATCAGCTAATGAGGAGCTATTAGGCCCACCCTCCCTATGGTTGATTGAACGATTTTGTAATTAGAGTCTCTTTATTCTCTCAGCTAAACTCACTGAAATTGTTCTAAGGCCTCCTAATAAACTCTGACTAAGCTTTTTGCAGTGAGAACTGAGGATGCATCATGTAGCCATCAATATACTCACCTCCCTGGATCAGTGCTATTAGGCTCAAGGACCTTTTCTGTCTGACATGGAAGATAGTCCTGAACCTCTGGGACTGTTGAGAAATAAGTAGAGGCAACTGTCCCCCCCCACCCCTCACCCTCTTGGAGCCTCACCGGCAGCCTCTGTGGGAAACCTGTCCCTCCTGATGCTCTTAGGACAGTTTTCCCTCCTTTTCCTAGTCATCTACTTTCTCTTATTTCCTTAAGATAGCTGGGCCCATCGAGCAGAGAAGCCCATCTTCAAAAACAATTGAAGTGCAGTGTCACACCACAGTATTCATTAGAAAACATCAAGGCCGGATCCACTGCTGTTGTAAAGAAAGTGTTCCGAAGATTTGGTTTTCCTGTTTGCCTTCCTCCAACACCTCCTGCTGTTCTACACTCCCTTTCTTGCTCTCTCTTTTTTTTTTTTTTTTGCTTTTGAGACAGAGTCTCGCTTTATAGTTCAGGCTGGCCCTGAGCTCACTATGGTGCCCAGGCAAGCCGCTGCGAACTCAGCAATCCTCCTGTCTCTGCCTCCCGAGTGCTGGGATTACAGGCGTGAGCCACCACGTCCGGCACTGTGGTATGCGGTGTTGATTGTTGGTGGGCGTGTCTCCACACCCAGCATTATATGTGGTTACCGGGGATCAAACTCAGGACCTTGCGCTTGCGAGGAAGGCACCAGAACCACTGAGCTAACCCTCCGGCCCCTTTCTTGCTCTCTTTAAATTCACTCACATTTCCGAGTCTCACCTTGCTGTCCATTTTCTTTTGCATCTATCTTTCTTGATTTTCATTCTTCGTACTTCTGCCTTCTAGGAGTAAATCTCTGCTCTTTCCAAAGTACATCAATAGGGCGGTTTCTGGTCTTCTCAGTTCTCCTTTTCATCATAACCTCAGGGGACACAAGCCATGAGAGGTGACTGCTTTAACAAGAAGGAAGAAACTAAACTCATATTATTCGTAGGTATTATCCTCCTCGCATCTCCAGTGGAAAATCACCATTTGTCGGCATTGATGTGCCCCGTGCCGAGCATTGAATATTGACAGGTGCCTTCCTAGTATACTTGTAATTTACAGGAAAGACAATAGGATAGTGCGGTAGTTAATCTCGATTGTCACCTTGACTGGGTGAAAACTCTTGGACAGGTAATTGGACCATAGGAATCCTGAATGTCTCCACTGGTGTTCACAGCTGAATGTGCTCTTAGGGGCTGGGGACACTCTCAGGAGGCGTGTCACAAAGCTGAGCCTTTAGAGCGTGTGTGTCTTTTGCTGGCCCTCTTCCCTCATGTTCTGCTTCTCAGATGCCATCCAGGGAGCAGTTTTACTCTTCCACACCCTTCCTCCACGATGTTCCTGCCTTGGAGCTAGGTGACCATGGACTGAAAGTTCTGAAATAATGAACCCCATAATCCCTTTCCTTTGAGCTGTGGGTGTCATATGTTTTGTCTCAGCAACAGGAAAGCTTCCATCTGCTTCTTGGGCTCAAGAAGCTTAAGTATCAGTTTACCAGATTTTAAAGTTCAGTCCTTCAGTCCCATTAGGTGTGTTTCAAGTGTCCTATAACCCAGGGTGGCCAGTGGCTACCACACTGAACAGCACAGATACAGAATTTCCATCAACAAAGGATGTCAAATTGTACACTTCTTTTTCCAATGAAACAACTGTTTCACTAAAAATTATTATTATTATTATTATTATTATTATTCTTTGAGACAGGGTCTTGCTTTGTAGTTCAGGCTGGCCCTGAACTCACTGTGTAACCCAGGCAAGCCTTGAACTCAGCAATCCTCCTGCCTCTGCCTTCCAAGCGCTGGGATTACAGGCATGAGCCACCACGCCTGGCATCATAGTATGTGGTACTGATGACTGGTTGTGGTATTGTTGTATGTGGTACTGATGGCTGGTTGTGGTATTGTTGTATGTGGTTAACAGGGATCAAACCAGGGACCTTGTGTTTGCTAGGCATGTGCCGGAACCACTGAGCTAAATTTCCGGCCCTAAAAATTATTTTTATCTGCAACATTGTTTCAGGAAATACCCATCATGTTACAGCAAAAATGGACTGTTTTTCCACGGGAATCCTGTCCCCGCTGTGGTTCCACAAAGAAATGAAGCCATTGTTACTTTGCACTGTCTTTCCCACCGTGGAAAGGTGCTTGTTGTTGGAGATGTGCTGGAAGGGGAACAAAAGGAGCTCATCCCCAAGTCTTCCCTGTAAGAAGCAGCTGATGTAGTGAATTGCGTTAGTAACTACTCTCTCGGTGCCCTCTATGAGCCTTGTACAGCTGCCTCTTGTGGAGCTGGCATACTGTGTAGCCAATTATTTGCTGATCTCTGAACTCCCGGGAAGCACTAATGTCCTTGCCATGGTTGTAATATTATTGCATGCCAAGCCCCAAAACACAGAGGGTCTGTTGAATTTAAATTGGCCAAGATTGAATGTTCTATGGAGCCAATCACTGCTAAGCACCCGTTTGAAGTTGATGCTTTGGTCAACATCAAACACAGAGCATAGAGATGTTAACCTTCTCAGGAAGCACCATAGAAATAAATACCTCCTGCTGCATCCCCAGGAGGGCTGAGAGCAGTAAATAACTCCAGGTCCCAGATCTGAAGTGTTGGTCTTGGCACTGAGGAGAGCTTGTTTTGGACCCATTTGTTTCTCTTTCTGTTGAAAACTGGCTCTGGATATTTACATTCTCATTGTCTCCTTGGCCATTTTGTTCCATGTTGGAAATACTACCTGAAGTGTTTTCTGAATGCTAATGTGGACATCTGACCTGAATATATGTCCTTTCTCCAATACAGCAGCAACAAAGGTCTTGTACAACCATACCCTGAGCTAAATGGCCCACACAGTCACTACATATATTATGGAGAAAGATCTCAGTAGGATGTTAACAGCATAATTTTCTTAATAAGTAAAATGATTGTACAAAAATAACATCAAGTGGGTCAGTGAACTTCCTGTCTCAGATGGCTGCAGGAGCTTTGTTACCTAAAAATAGTGATTACAGAGGCTGGGCAAGGTTTCTTGCAACCAGACCCCAAGGAAGCCAACAATGGGGAGAAGGGAGACCACCCTCTGGTGGAGACCTGGTGGCTGCTCTGTCGTGTGACTCATCCGGGATAGTTCTGGCTGTGCTCCAGCATGATGCCCTTTGAAATCTGCAGAAAAACTGAGAGTTAAATCGTGTCACGTACTGGTACAAATTCCCAATATTGAATGTGATCATGATATGTATATATAATGTACCAAAAAAGATTTAAAAAAAAAGTGTCCATGCTTTGGACAATGAGGATTTTCCTTTCTCATAATTTTGAGATAGCAAACTGGATACTAGCACGAACTAAGAAAGTCAAACAAAAAAATGGCAAACAAGATTGTCCTTAGGCGGTTGCAAGTTATCAGTTGAAATTAAGAAACAGAAGCCAAAGCTTCAGTTCTTCTCTTAGGAAACGAGGAAATGAATCCAACATCTGCTTCTTTGACCCCATATGGATTGGAGTTAAGTGTTTTGATGAACATATTGTCAGCAGGACAGGAGCATAATAAAGAAAGGCTCATTTTCTTGCAGCTTTTCCTTGGTCAAACCCGCACCTCAGATATGCCAGGCTCTTTGCAGAACTGGCAGAGGTTACCATGGATGGTGGGGTGCTAGTGCCCACCTGCCAGAGGCTGGAAGTCTTCCCGTCTGGAATCTGACTGTGTTTTCCCTAATGACCCATCTCCTCAACTTCTGCCACCTCAACTTCCCACAGACACTATCCACTATTTCTCATAGCTTTCCCAAGAAATACACCAACCCTGTGTGTATTCTGGTAGTGCACCTGCCTGCTAGTCCTTCTCTATGCTCTTTTGCCCTTAGTCTCTGTTACTTTCTTGATTCTTCAATTCCACCATTTCCCTGTCTTCTCATTCTTTCCAGTCCCTAAAGATCTCCTTGTCTTTTCTTTTTCCACACCATTAGTTAGAAGGACTAGCAGGTCTTTCCTCCTTGGGGACCACTTTACAAGCCTCACGAGTGTTCACCACCAGAGACAACTGCTCTGTAACCAGGAGGGGGAAACCCGAAAGAGGAGACCATGGCACTCCTCCTGCAGTAGATACTAGGTTGTGTTATTTTAGGGGGGCTGTTCCCCTGGCTCCTTGGAGGGATGGCTGCTGATTTTTCACTTCTTGTCTGCTGCTGAGGAATTGTTTTCAGCTGAAGGAATCCCCAGCCCACAACTGTGACTGGGTGATGCTGGGGTACCAAGCCCAGGCCCCCCCTGCCTTGACTCAGATCACTCAAGGGGTCCAACTAGTACTGTAGTTTTGCATGGATGAACTGTGACCTTTTCATTAATAGATCAGTGTCTTTCTGCGCAGCGTGGCTTCTTTCACACCCATTCAGGTCCCCAGAACACTCCTCCCACATGCATACCTGTCTCCTGGGAATTGGGGAACCTGACCTTCCACACTTTCTTTGTGTGATGATGATGCTGGTAATGATAGCAACTTGTACACACTGAGCACTCACCGTGTGCAGATCACGTTCAATCCACACAGACACTCCATGGTGGCTACCTTACTATCTCACTTTTTGAAATTAAAAATAAAAGAAAGAAAAAAAAGAACTGAGGCTCAAAGAGATCAAACAGCCCACTTAAGGACAAGCTGGAATGTGAAAGCTAAGGATTTACATTTAGCTTTTGTGATTGCGAAAGCGCACTAGAACGGTCTTGGGGAAATGCTTCGGGGAGGTCAGTGCTCCATGAGCAGTGGAGTAGTCGGTCTTTGTAGTGGGAAACGGTGGTGGTTTATCAGAAGGACAGCAAAGCACATGTAGCCAAGAGCAGAGGCTTTGCATTCACTTTGCTCATAGTCACACCTCGGCTTTGTGAACCTCATTATGCCTTGATTTTGTTCTCTCTGAAATGGAAATAATACTCGTCTTTTAAAAAGTAAAATGATAATGCCGGACGTGGTGGCTCACACCTGTAATCCCAGCACTCGGGAGGCAGAGACAGGAGGATTGTTGAGTTCGCGGCGGCTTGCCTGGGCACCATAGTGAGCTCAGGGCCAGCCTGAACTACAAAGCAAGACCCTGTCTCCAAAAAGCACACACACACACACAAAAAGTAAAATGATGTCTTGCATATAAAGCACTGAGTAGTATGCCTGACCTACAGTAATCTATTAGTTACTAGCCACACATACTTTCTTTTCTGCTCATGCTTCATTTTCAGAAAAATCACTATAGAGGCTTTCGGTAGCTTCCTAAGACCCCTGCAAAAGTCACAGGGCTCTGTAGGAAAATTCCCTCAGATGAGCATCCAGCTCTTCTTGAATATTTTTGTTCCTGGGAACAGCTTCCATGGGGCTACTACTGAGGCCCTTAGCATCCTTTATGGCATTGGGAATGTCCTTGCCCTAAAGAGATGGTCAGAGCTGGGGCCAGGATATGGGCATTTAGGGAAAAAAGAATGATAGAGCCACCACAGTGAAAATGATGTGTAATCGGTGGTAATCAAGGTCAAGATCACTCCCTACACACAGCAGTTACTACTAAGAGGGCATGGGATTGATGTCATCCCCCACCAAGAGTAAGTGCTCATGGTCTTCATTATGTACTTACTACACAAGGATTCAAAACATAATAAGAACTCACAAGTATAAAGAAATTCCATGACATCTTTCATACTCTTCATAAACACCCTTAGGTACTAGATGCGGCATCCTGCCCAATATTTTTTATCACCACCTTGGACCTAGAAGTCCATAGCATGATAACCACATATTCAGAGGATTCAATCCAGAACAGTGAGCCAAATTTTTGGATGAAAGAATTGGGATCCAAGATACAGACAAATTGAAATGATGAACCTAATTTAATAAGGCCACATTTAACAAGAGTAAGTACAGTCCTCTGGACCAATATCAAAAAGCTCAACTATCCTAGAGAACAATGAGAGAGCTTTTCATTTTCATATCTGTCTAGTGATCATATATTAATTTTTACCTTATTTCATTGCAGAGGAAACTTGACTTAGTTTAAAAAGAGACAGTAGATTAGCGGTTCTCTAATCTTGGTCCCCAGACCTTCAGCCCCAGCATTGCTGGGAGAATCGTTAGAAATGTAAACTCCGAGGCTTCCCCTCAGACAGGCTACATCAGTACCCTGCCACTGAGCCATACCCCGAGCCTTTTAGCTCTTTTTAATTTTTGTGGAGATGGGAGGCCCAGTTGGGCCTTGACCATCCTGCTACCTCAGCCTCATGAGTAGCTGGGATTGCAAGTGTGTGGCACCATGCCCAGCTCTGCATTTAAAACACCCTTGTGGTAATTTCTGATGCACAGTCAAGTTTGAAAACTGTTATATACAGTATACATTTTTTAAAAATGGAAATCCCACAGAATTCAGAAGTAGAGAGGGAGTTAAGCCTTAAAATAACAGAATGAATGACACAAATTTGGCTTAGAGCACCCAAATAGATAATACAAAGAAAAAAATGCCAGTTTATATACTGTCCTGGGCAATGTGTGCGCTGAAACTAGAAGAGAAATGCTTTCACCTCCCTAAGGGAGTAAACACAGATTGAAACAAACCACATGCTCATCAGTATCCTTCAGTGAGAAAAATAATGAGTTTCTGAAGGTTATTTCTGTGACAGTCTTTTTCTTAATTGGGCCAGTGACAGGGCAAGACTGGGGATTTCTATTGAGCATAAAATCAAAATGTAAGATGGGCTCTATTGACCTCAGTCCGCAGGGAAGTCGGCTGCAGGAAGAGGGAGATTTCATCATAATGTTCTTTGTGTTTGCTCTGACAAGTTTGATTCCTCTGGTCTGGTGGGGCTGGGGTTATCCACAACCTGACAAAAGAACTGAATGGCAAGGCCCTGAAACCCTTTCATATGGACATCCCTGCCTTCCTTTCACCAAAATAAAAGGGAACTTTTCTGCAGCTAACAGTCTTGCTTTTGAACAACTATTTTTTTCTTTGAATTTTTTTGAGATAGAGCCTCATTGTGCTGCCCAGATGTCTCAAACTCCTGGGCTCTAACAATCTTCCCCCCTCCTTTCTCCACAGCAGCTATACCCAGCTTGATGAACTCTCCCCATGGGCCAATTTTCATCTCATGTTGGAAGGTTAATAAACTATAGCTGTCCTAATTGGTTTGCATTCACTAAGCAGTGTCTTTTAAGAAATAATTTGTGTCTTCATTTGAGATTATTACCATATTAAAAATTAACATACCCAAAACAACAAGCTGTGGACAGAAGAATACATAGCACTTTATACATAGCTTTATAGATAGCAGAATAACAAACAGCCTAGTGGTCAACAACAGCATCTTGGAAGTCATATAAAAAGGCTTGTCTTCTCTATCTGCTTCTCTCTGACCTTGGACAGGTACTTTAATCCTCTCTTGGCTTCACTTTCCTTTTGTATGAAATGGAGATTCCAGTAGCCCATACCTCAGTACTAAACAATGTCATCACAAACGGTGTTTGTTGGCTTTGGCAGAACAGAAAATGAAGATGACTAAACACTTCTCAAGATACTTTACAGGCTGACATCCTTTGGGGTGACTGTAGATACAGAAAAGAAAGGTGAGACACCAAGACTAGCTTTCAGCTTCTACATAGGTTGTAAGCATCTGAGTCAGTGACTTTTCTCAAGACTGTCAACATTTTTCCATCTCTACCTAAGCTTAGGTGTTGATAATTTTAGCAGAGCCCACAGGGTGAAGGGTCATCAAGGGAACAGAGACACAACCAAGACACACCATGGACTGATGGCATTCTGGGGACTGAAGCTCATGCTCCTACCTCTTATCCTGCCAATGTTTCCTCTTCCTCTTCTTTTCTCTGGAGCTTAACAGTATTAGTTTTAATAACATTTGATTTACTTGCATTTGAAATTTCATAGTGTTGTGAGGCATACAATAAGCAGAGTTTTAAGATCTTGAGTCAAATCTCAGCTCTGTTATGTACTGATTGTGTTGTACAGTTGTGACTTTGTCAAGTCAGGTTTTCATTATCTTATGTAGTCTTAATGCGCACATCTATTTAGTAAGAATAATAATACCTGTACTTTTTGCTTTTCTGGGAATGTTAAAATGTTTAATGAGACTTATCTGAAAGCACATTATAAACTGTGCTACACAAATATTTTTTTAAAAAAGCATTTAAAAGCACTGTCCTCACATTTCCCAGTCTTTTTTATGACATGTCTTCAGATTCCTCATCCTGTGTTTTGAGTTTTACAGGGTCCCTTTTTTCAAACCTCTCCCTTCACCCACTCAGGATGCTACTTCTCAGTAATAACCCTTTAGTTCTAGTTTCTGAATAATAAATTAGCATGGGAGGAAAAAGAAACGTCTATTGTATTATTAAAATTATACCCATCTTTGAAGAAAATACAATTACCTAGCAGAACATTTTGTCAAGTACATTCTGCATTATTTTATGCAGTGATCTCAAGTGTTTTTAAGAGCTGTGTAAAAGTTAAGTAAGAGAGATGTCTGAAGATTACCCATGTGCACTTGAGTCATCAGGCCTAGTTATTGCCAATCTCCCCAAAGTTTTCATGAAAAAAATTATCTTAGAGAATACTGGAAACTGTAATTATGAATCTATGTAGTGTGGTGCACCCTTATGTTTTTCAGTTTTGGGAAAAAAATGAAAGAATTAAATAGACTCAAATTTAAATCCATGACTTGTGCTGTCTGTGTGGATTTGTCTTAATATCTCTAAACAATATTACTTATTTAGTCTTGAAAACTAAAAGATCAATAATATTTGTCCCAGGGGGGCGACTGACTATAGTACTTGCTTTGGTTTCATCTTTGGGTTTTGTGGGCCAGAGACCACACGGGTAACCCAAGTAAAGATGTTCGGTTATAAAGAGGTATGAAATCACAAGGCACTGGAAGCGCAGAAGGCACAATGGCGCTGGCCTCACTCACTCTGGGTCTGGACCCTCTCCTTCCAGCTAACTCAACAGAGGAAGTTCGCAGAGCCTCACCCTAGCATAGGCTGTTGAGTTGACTCTTGAGTCTTCTTTCCTTTTAATGCTGTTACTTACTGGCCTTTCTGCAGCTTTCTCGAAAGCTCAGGTCACCTAAGTCCCTATAGCTCTTTTCTATCTTTTGACATCCTTTCTGCTAAGCTGTTCTCTGTTTTCATGATCCCTGGGTTGCAGATTCTGAGAGCAGACCCAGGTCTTGAGCTACATCATCTTTTTATATGAATGAAAGGACTATGGCCTGGATCCTGAAAAGCCACTCTTCTAATACCGGGCCCACCAGTAGTGTGACTGGAGCCAACCAGGGGGAAGAGATAAGGAGTTAAGTGGCCCTGGGTCCACCCCTCTCCCTGGATGGAGGGTGAGAAGGTCCCATGGAGAGGAATGGGAAATTAAATCCTTATTAAATGCTGTATCCATATCAGGAGGAGATCAGGTGCAGGCCCCGTGAAGTAGGTGTGATAGTAGCCCTAAGGTCACTCCACTAGGAATTGCTCTCTTAGTACAAATGCCATCGCTCACCCCCCTCTCTCAGGATGTACCTGCTTCCTAAAAATAGGCAACATTCTCCATAACCTGTGGACCCACTGAATGGCTTCCCAAGCAAACAGGAAGCCTCAGACTCTTGTCAAGTCAGTCTTAGCCTTTCTCACTGTGATCTAAGTGACTGTCTCCCTGTTTACAATTACCAGCCCATTCACTTTGAATGGTGATTGGAGATGCCCAGTTGAGCAGTGTAGTAAGAGGGATGAAACCTTCTCTAGGGCTTGGTGTGTTTATGGAGCTGTCAAGTAACCTCTTCTGGCATTTCTTTGTCAGGGCCCTGCGAAATCATAAGTTTTCACATAAAGGAAAACACAGTGAGCTAAAATATGTGTGGAATGACATGCAGTGTTTGATTTGGGATGTAGAGATTCCTTTTGCTGTTATACAGTGATGCTTTATTTATTTGGTTGTGTTGAAAAATGGACCATTTTGCCCAAGTGAAGTTTATAGATAGCAGGAGTTTTCCCATGTCAACTCTGAAACTATTTTTAACCCTCTTTTAACCAGTCTTCCTAAAATACTTCACACATTGCTTGCCTTCTTTGTTAAAGTCATATATCAAAAGGCTAACAGCCATTGAGTACTAAGCATTTACTTGGTTCCCTGCTTAAGTACCTTCCCTTCATGTTCATATCAACCCTGTGAAACAGGTACTGTCAAAACCTCCTAGCTTTACAGATGAGGAAACTCTTTAAGCGCAGGTTAAAGAATCTTACAAAGTTACACAGTATAGAAGTGATAGGACCAGAATTTGTACCCAGGACTCCCCAGTCTCTTAAGAAAATGGTCATGTTGTTGAAGAATATTTGGGGTACTAATTGACCCAAACAACTCCTCACTATCAAAGTAGGACCTTAAGATATCTACCCAGGCCTTATTTCAAATTACTCACAGTGATGCCTCATTTTTTTATAGTGATGACTGTTCCTCCACTCAGCAGATGGTACTAGAGTATGCACACAGCAATCGCTTCTCGGCCTTTTGGCTAAGATCAAGTGTAGAGTATGCACACAGCATGTCACTTTGGACCTATTGCTTGCCAAACTCTCTGGAAGGAAAGAAATTTGAGGCAAGCAGCCGCTGTCAAGGGGACACCCTTTGTAGATGTGCTAGCTGGGGCCAGATGTGGAATCTCCCTGTTCTGTGGTAGGAGAACTTTGAGGTGTGGTTTTTTTACACTCCTCATCCATGTTCAAGTAAAGCATCATGCTGCCTTTGCACATCCCTGTGGACGACATTAATGAGTGAGAGTGGAGACTAGAAACAGAATCACAAGGGTGATCCAAATAGACAATAAAAGTTTAGAATTTTTGAAATGCATTACAATAAAAGACCATTCATCCCCCTCATCCATTTCAAACACACTTACCAATTGTTCTTGCTACTTTCTGAAGCATTCCAGAAGTCCTCTTTAATCAGTACATTTACAAGTTGTCATCAAGAGTAGGGTGAAGGCTTTTGCCAAGTGCCAGTCAGTGGAAAGGCAGGATGGTGAAAACATTACTGTTTGTCCTCATCCACCTTATTCACCAGATATGATGCTATCCAACTTCTGGTTCTTCCTCAAAATCAAAAAAGACCATGAAAAATAAATATTTTGAACTGATTCAGGCAGCCACATTAGCACAACTGAAGGTACTCCCGAAAGACGACTTCAAGAACTGCTTTAGAAAGTGACAAGAACAGTGGGATACGTGTTTATTCAAAGTGGGAGTGTTTTGAGGAGGAATTAATGACAATATATCCTTTACTGCAATAAATTTTAAAAATTAAAAACATGTATTCAATTATACCTCACAAATGCTTTCTGGATTTCAGAAAGACCATGGAAGAATAGGCAAGATGTACTTAAAAATAGTTCCAGTTGGGCCAGAGATTTAGCACAGTGGTTCCAGTGCCTGCCTAGCAAGTACAAGGTCCCATGACCACATACAATACCAGGTGTGGTGACTCATGCCCACCAGCAATCAGTACCACATAGCACAATGCCAGGCATGGTGGTTCACACCTGTAATCCCAGCACTCAGAAGGCAGAGGCAGGAGGATTGCTGAGTTCAAGGCTTGCCTGGGCTACATAGTGAGCTGAGGACCAGCCTGAACTACAAAGTGAGACTCTGTCTAAAAAAAAAAAAGGCCGTTCAAGCTGTGTAGTGTGGAAAAGCAGCTGTGGCCAGATGCTAATGGGCCTTGAGTCAGACTGAGAAATTTGGTTCCTATCATCTCCATGTACCTTAGATGGTTGCTCATGGAAAACAAGACGCTCCTCAGAGCCACATCAGTTGGGCCATTGTGTTTGCTCATGCAACTAGCCAACTGGCATTAAGTGGTGTTCCCAAGAGTGGTTCTAAAAAATAAAACAGATTACTACATTGATGGCTTCACTGGAGTCAAGTATATGGTTTCCATGGAGATGACTTTGCTGTAACTCAATAAGGTTCTTATTTCACAAGTCCTGTGTGAATAGAAAATACGTAATAACTTCTCTCATCCAAAGGTAACTTGTATTTTTGAAGCAAGTGCTCTGCTCAAGCATTCCCATATCCATGCAGCCCTCCCTTCATTCTCTTTTCTGAGTCTCCCTTCTCCCACTCATGGCTCAGATTCACCACTGTGGGAGCTGTTTATGCCCAAGGATGGCACAGGTGTGTGTGATGAGAAGAAATAGCTGGCTGTTTTGAGACCTTTTAAATTAGTTGTCTTTCTCTTTCTGTCTTTATCATTGTTTGGCTAGTGGCTGTTGGGTCTGGCTTTCTTCCGTGTGTGTTTATAACCGCTTGCTAGGGCATTTTTTTTTAACCTTTGATTAAGTGCCAGAATGTCTAATGACCAGACTTGTCAATATGTATTTTCAAAGTGAGATTTCTGGCTAGGCACCGAGAGGGGACAAAGGGACTGTCTTTTGAATTGGAACATAAACTACAACTATTTTTACTGTCAGAAAAACCTTACTTATATGCTAACTGAATTGTTTATTATTATGGATATCTAACCGAGAGACATTCTTATTAGAGACAGTTTAGCTGAAAAAAATAAAAAAGAAGGAAGGACGGAGAGAAGAAAGAAGGAAGGAGGGAGGCAGGGAGGCAGGCAGGAAGGAAGGATAGAAAGGGATGGACACGGAAGGGAAAAGCCAGGGTGCTGCTCTTTTGCTTTTGGATGTCATTTTGAATGTATCTTTTTTTCACATCTCCTGTTCACAGTGGCTTGAACTTCATTGACTTAATGGTGCGACAAGGGAATATTGACAACCCGCCCAAGACGCCCCTGGTGCCAGGATTTGAATGTTCTGGGATCGTGGAAGCTCTGGGGGACAGTGTGAAAGGATATGAGGTAATGTTCCAACTTTGACTTAAAGAGTAACATTCATCTGGAGCCCACTGAGACAATGAAAGGTTATGCAAAAATATGTTTGAAGTAACCTAGGCCGTGTAGTCTTAGGGTTGTCTTATTACCTGTTTTCACTAACAGTGTTTCTGGTAGGACTTTCCAAAGAACTCATGAATACCCAGGTACTAATCTGGTTGCTTCTAGCAACACTTCAGCTAAGTGGGTAGAACAGATCTTGTCCTCCCTTTTATCTGTGCCATACAGATATTAAATATTTGGCTTTGGATTCACCAAATGGACAGAGCTCCTTCTCTATTTGAAGCTCCCATTTGTATATCTTGAGCTCAAAAAGAAATCACAAAACAAACATTTGGGGGAAGTGGCCTCTGTATTTTACAATTTGGTATATTTACTTAACTGAAAAATTTAAGTTATTTATAAATTCCTATTTCAAGAAGGAGGGGAGTCTCATGTTTTGGATTAAATAAATTGTGTTCCAAGAGAAGAGGTCCCTGTCAATGGGACAGAACTGGCTGTGGTTGATGGGTAGGACTATAGGTAAAAAATTTATTATGGAATACTGGTTACTTTTGCCTATGTTCAAAATTCACCACGGTTTGATCTGTGAAAAGGTACACAACCCTTCCTGGGACACTGCAGACAAATCATCTGCATTAGCCTGTGGTAGTCTGGAGCCAGAAAACCCACGAAAAACCAAGCACAAGAGCTTTCACTCAAAACAGCTCTCCCTTAGGGTGGACTGAGGTCAGCTGACCCTGGGAAACTGGGCAGAAGCAGAACCGTAACAAAACGATCTTGTTTTCTCCCTTAACAGAACCCTGCAAGGTAAAGATGGGCATGATCCCCTGAGTTTCAGAAGGGCCTTGCAATTTTCTTTGAGGTCAGGAGCCTCCCACATAGTAACAGAATGGCATTTACCCCTCGTCCCAAACCCCAAATGTTGTAGTGCTGAATGCAGGAGAGAGAGGGGGTGGGGAAGGAAAGAAAGAAAGGAAGGGGGCCGGAGGGTTAGCTCAGTGGTTCTGGCGCCTGCCTCGCAAGTGCAAGGTCCTGAGTTCAATCCCCGGTAACCACTTACAATGCTGGGCGTGGAGACTCACGCCCACCAGTCATCAATACCGCATACCCCAGTGCCGGGCGCGGTGGCTCACACCTGTAATCCCAGCACTCGGAAGGCAGAGACAGAAGGATTGCTGAGTTCGAGGCTTGCCTGGGCTACATAGTGAGTTCAGGGCCAGCCTGAACTACAAAGTGAGACCCTGTCTCAAAAGAAAGAAAAAAAGGAAGGAAGAATAAAGAAGCATCCTGTAAAATTCAGTACTAAAGCGCCCTTTAACTAAAATTTCAGCCTGCTTCTCAGTCTCAGTATCCTCAGGAAATATCAGTATGCCCCAGATTTATTAAGATGACTATATGGAAGCTTATTTATCAGTCTTACTGTTACTGGTTTCCAGATAACCAGTAAGGGGAAAAAAGAAACATTCAGAAAGACATAAATGAGCTTTCCACATTTCTTCTAGACAACTTTACATTTTCTGTCCCCGGGTAAGCAGTATAACCAGAGGCACATCGTTCTGCCTAAAAGTGCTGCATATGAAAAAAACATTATCTGTTCTTTACTCCTCCCTATGGCCCCAAAGGAAAAGATCAGATTGCTCACTGTGTTAACCCCGAGCATTGAATAAATAACAAGTTATATCAGAATATAACAGTAAATGGGGATGTTACTCGATTTGGTTTAGAAGAATAACTTAACTATACTTCATTTTATATATTTGCACTTTAAATATGATTTGTCCTCTGGTTAGCTCTGGACTCTTTGTGATGAAGCCCGCCATTCCATCTCTGCTCCAGTGCCTTTAGGCTGCACAAACAAATAAAAGAAGCCACCTACACATTTCCAGGCAGGATGTGTTATGGAAGAAAGCCAATATCAATACTCCCTGTGTAATTCTGAGTTAAGGTTTTCAGTCCTGTTGGAGGTAGAATTCCATGCAGCAGCCTGCTGAATAGCCCTCTTGGTTTGATCCATTGCAAGAGAGGATTGAAAGTCGTTGCCAGGAGCCCAGCACTAAAGGAATAATTTGGGCTCATTCACTCAGGACTGATTTCTTTTTCTGAACAAAATCATATAATGAGGTGAATGGCTGGGCTATTCTACCTAAAAGCTAAATTCAGGCTCCGGGGTTGTGGCTGCAGTAGTGGAACTGTGCTGGCCATTTTGAGAAGGAAATGGAGTACGAGAGCGGAGTTAAAGACCTGAGGATGGGCAGTCAGATGTCCCCTGTCATGCTGCGAAACACTGTGCTCCTCCACTCCGTGCTGACAGCCGGGCGGGCAGCTGCTTTGTGGCATTGAGTCTGTGTGTTTCCTGTGACGAGGGGCAGTTAGGCTCCTAGTCGTCATCTGGCGCAAACTGATGATATTCTGATATCATTGCTTGATTCCCAGGGATAGGGACTCATGGTCCCTGGAGCAGCCCGGTTTCCCCTGTTTTTACCTTCTGGTCACTGATCTGTGACTTCCATGAGGTCAGGAGCCAAGAAAATATTTTTAGGAGGTAACATGCAGTGCGCTTTCCCCTTTCTCCGTGCACTGGGCAGAGTGCCTTCCATGCGGACAATCCCTTTTAATTTTCATAAGGAAGATTTACTATTTTTATACCCATCCTAGAGCTGAAGGAACTGGTGCCTGAAGAGTTCTACTGATATCCCACCTTTGTAGGTGCTGTGCTGTATTTCCTTAAATAGCTTTATGTTTCCAGTGAAGTGTTTAACTCAGGTGTAATACATTATTTTCTGTACCTGAGTCAGGATTCTAATCGTGGTCCCATTCTTCTCCTCCTCATGCCCTTCCTGATATAATCTGTTATAATTTCTTTGCCTTAAATGTCCGTAAAATCTGTGACTACTTATCTATCCTGTAGGACTATTGTCGAACTCCACTAAGAGGATGATTGCTGTTGTTACTGTGATTTTGTTGATGGATAGGGATAGGAGGGAACTATGAAGCTACAAAGAAAATAAAGCAATAGAATCTATTATAAGAAAACACGTAAAACCTGAACCATTTATCTATGAAAGATGTGAATTAATTCAACTTTCACTCTGACCACAGCCTTTTGGATAGTGTACTTGAGGGCCATAAAACAGCCAGCATGCCAGATATCCCAGTGGCCTGACTAGCACCAGGCAGGGGAGCGCGAGCGTGCACGATGACCTGACCCTAACATTCCATCATGTGTAAGACGCACACCAAATACTGAAGGGAGAGGCACCGGGACTGGCTTCTGTGGCCCCCGGGGGTCTTTGTGGATGGGGTACAAGGGATCCATGAGTGTCTTGGACCAGAGAGGCTGCCAGGATATGCATATTTGAAGGTGCTTTTGCTTTGTTTTCTAAGAGAACCTGAAGAGTTTTTTTTTTTTTTAAATCAGATTCTAATATGAGAAGTTACTCCATAAAAGATTAAGAAACACTTAAGCCTGTGTTTGATTCTGGAATATGAAGTAGAACATTTAGTGACCATCTCCCTTCTCCCCACGTAATACTCTTGGGTGTCTTCATTCATTCATTCAACCAATAATAAGCAAGAACCTGCACTTCTCCTAACACAGTAGGGATGCAGTAATAGTTACAGAAACTGGGTCAGGAGCCCCTGCCCTCATGGGCTGGCCTCGTGATTGGGGTGGGAGCACATAGGTAATGAAGACATAACGTGAGTGAACAAGATACTTTAGGTGAGACACAAGCTTCCAAGAAGACAAAGGCAGACAAAGTAGTACACAAATGTTGCGTCACTGTTCGTGATGAACCTGGTGGGAAAAGAGGACAGTCTCTAACTTATATCCATGCCTGAGGGGCAGAGAAGTTGAGCACCTTGACCTTGGCCACACAGCTACAAGGACCAGAACTATATTATGACCCAGGTTAAGGGTAACATAGCCATCGCAAGAGGCTTTTTTCTACCTGGGCAGACTGAACTCTCACCTGGATCTAAGAGGAGATAACAATGGGCATCGTGACTCCTGGGGTTTCCTTGGTTCTTCCTGTACAAAAATGTTAGGTATATGAAAACATGTATGGACTTAGCTGAGGCTGTTGCCAGCTGGACAGGTCAGTGTCTCTCTAGAAGCCCCATAAAATCAGCAAGTTTAGCTGAAGGCCAACCATCATTCAAAGAAAGTTATGCCCAATGCCATTTGTGCCTACAAACTTGAGCTTGGTACAGCATTTTCTTCTGCTTCTGGATCCTTAAATGAGCATGAGTGGCCAGTTCAGGCAGCCTTTTCCCTTGGAAACAGCTTGCCTTGGCCATGCTAAAGAGGAGGTGTCTACAACAAGGAAAAGCTCTGGGGAGAGGCAGATCTGGCCTAGGATTCTTTCCAGTTCTGTGTTTTAAAAGTTCCTTCTCCTTCAGTCTTGATTTTCCCACCTGCAGAATAATAGTTGTCCCAAAAGGTCAAAAAATTCTTGGAGATCTTGTGGAAACTATATAAGGTCATGTAAATCAAAGTGCTCAATCTAGACTCAGGATCACACTCGATTCTCACTAACAGCTCCCAGTAGTCGCTACTGTAGTATATTTGCTCAAGTTTAATCAAGACCAGACAGTGATTTCCCTTTTTGATCTGAAAATGCTTCCTATGAGATGCCTGGAAGTTCCTCCAGGGTTTGACTTCTCTCACTGTTCTCTCCAGCCTCCCGCAGTGGAGAAGTAATACAGGCTCTGCTCCTCATGATCCTCCAACAACCCATTGTTCACTATGTGCAAAGTTCTGAGCCATACATTGAGAAGCCAAGAATCAGTATTACCCACCTCTGGTCCCTGATGGGAAAAGCCCATCATGGGAAAAGTAACTCAATATAATGGGCTCGATACACCAATGAAAGGAATTGGGTGGACTTTGATTGAAGTCCAGTATTCACCTTGTACAACTGTGCAGACTTGGGGAAGTTGTTTTGTTTTGTGTTGTTTTAACTGCTCTGAGCTGCTCCCAGTCTACAAAATGGGGACACTAATAAAAGCTACCACATAGGGTTGTCACAAGGATTAAATACAGTGACATGCGCCATATATTTAGCGCCAGCACAAAGGAGGCCCTCAGTGGGTAGAAATACTACTAACAGAGAAGGTGGCCAGTTCTAGTTTTGTGAGAAGGGTGGTCATCGGGGTAGCTGCAGGAAAAAGGGGGCATCTGAGTTGAACTTCGAAGGAAAGTGAAAAATTTACTAAAAGGAAAGACAGGGAAAGCCCTCTGCAGAAATAACAGGCATGAAGATAAAAGGTGTGAGCACGCACTTCCTCAAGTTTTTCCTGCCAGTTTTCCAGGGTAACCACAGAGGTAATAGGGACCGGCCCTGTCCAGTCCTCCTTTCTTTTGTCTCCCTCGCTCATCAGCTGCCATTGCTACACTTCATTATTGCAGGCTGATTAATCATCTCCTGTCTGGGAGAGATGGCTGCCACCATCAAGGTGGTGGGCACCCCTCCCAGGGTCCAAGGAGTCCAGAGTGATTTATGGGCCTGGGAGACAGGGAGGAGAAGACAGTGAGGATTGGAGCCTGAGGCTTCTCACAGAGAAGACTTACGTAAAGTTTTCCTGTCCAGAGCCTCAGGGAGGATATGAGTGGGGGCTGCCACATCTACTTATGCCAAGATTCTGGGGATAAGCAAAAGTGAGGTGTCTACCGGAAAGCCCTGTGTGCCCAGCTATCTGGTCATCACACCCATGAGTCATTTGCCCCTCTTACATTCTGCATTGCCCTGTTGCTGGCAAGTCTACTGGGTTAGAATAATTTGCTCATAGGATTCAGGAATCTCTTGAATAGGCCAGCTCACCCCAACAGAGATATCCTAGCTGCTGGGGCAGAGGTGCCTGAAATCTCTGGGAACATCTCTGTCCCCACCTGTCTCACCCACTTGCACCCATTGTTACCCAGGTCTGCATAGTGCCAAGATGGGCTTGTTGCCTTTCTACTTCATCAGCTCCTAGCGAGCTGGACAGTTGGCTTCTTGTAGACACTGTGCCAGCCACACACCAAGGTTATGGGCAGCCCTATTCCAAAATACCCAGGACTGGCCAGCCTGGCAAGTGCCCAGAGCTGCAGTGAACCCACCTCCAGGCCACTCTGGCCTCTCTTAGCCTCTGTCCACCTTTCCTCACACACAAAAAATGATCTTTATTATCTTTGGACTAAGGTCTGAAACATCACATCATAGCTTCACGCAAGCTTCTTTTTCTATTAAAGTATCCCTTCCAAGTGGCCCTGTCACTTACAGCACTGGACATGTTAAATTTTTATGGAATACAAATTGTTTGAAAGCATGAATAGTAACTCGCTTATAATTATGTTTCTAGAATGTAAAACTGAGAAGGGGCTCAACAAGTAACCCTGAGTAAGAGGAAGTCATTTTGATAAGGTGAAAAGATATTTTGGAATAGGACAGGCTTGTCTGACCTTAGGTGAGACTTAGCATTTCTTAGCCTCAGTTTCCTCCTGTGGGTAGTAGGAGTAATAACTCTAAAATCTGGCATGAAGATTAAGTAACTGACATAAAATGAAGGTTACAGAGTCTGGTTCATTAGTACTACTCAGAAAAATGGTAGTTTTCATTAGGATTGAATAAAACTTCATTCTCCATCCAGGCTATGATCTCTTCATCCTTGCCTATGGGAACTAAAATTCCTAAGAATTCCTTACAGTTAGGACACCAGTCAGTCAAGTGGAAGGTGGGTTTAAAGAATAAAGAAAGACCCTGGGTCTTTGTTTTATCTTCATTGAATGAACTGATACTTTCCTGGGCTCTTCCTTCCACCTAAGTGATGTTCTAAATTGCAAGGAGAGAATGGGTGTTGAATGAATCAGCTTCCCTGGTTCTGGGATGAGCAGAGTGGTAACAAAGACAGATAGAAAAGTAGAGCTGTAATGTTTCATCAAATAAATTGTATAACATGCAAAATTGAAGTAAGAGGGGTTTTTGAACTTTAAATGCAAATATGAAATAGATTATTTCTTTCATCAAAGAATAAAAACTGTGAAACCTAGAAGAACTTGGATAAAGGTCACAAGTAGGTGAGTCAGGAACAACTACAAAATGACATTGTGTACCATGGACAGTTCCCAATGGTTTCAGTCCCTCCAACCTGTCATGACCTAGTCCACTGACCCTGTATTTCCCCACACCCAGATTGGAGACCGTGTCATGGCATTTGTCAATTACAATGCCTGGGCAGAGGTGGTCTGCACACCTGTGGAGTTTGTCTACAAGATCCCCGATGATATGAGCTTCTCCGAGGCTGCTGCGTTTCCCATGAACTTCGTCACAGCCTACATGATGCTCTTCGAAGTTGCCAACCTCCGGGAGGGGATGTCTGTCCTGGTGCACTCGGCGGGTGGTGGAGTGGTAAGTTGGCTGCTTGTACGTCTCCTTCCTCAAGTTCATAATGGTGGAAGTAGAGGTTCACCCATTCATCAATGAGATCCTTGTGTTTGGCCATTAGCAAGAATGGATCTGTGTTCTGGTGATGCTCACATGGATGGGAGAACTCACACAGATACTGCATTCGGGACAGAGTGACCCTCAGTAATGCTTTCTGTGGGCCTCAAGAGGGAGGGATATAGCGGGTGTCAGAGCTAGTTTCTGCCAACAAGCACTGTTTGTCATGTTATTGTGATGACAGATCCATCACAAGCCATTTCCTACTAATATTTTAAAAGCCAGAATGGTGGGCAATGAGCTTCTTACATATGTTGCAGTGAATTTGGGATGGTTCCCATATGAATGACATCCTCACTCATTTGTATTCTGGTACACAGTTTCTAGTGAGTACAGTGGGCACAGATTATACTAATACACTGGGCCTTACACGAGTGTACCATGTACATTGTCTTTCAGGTGTGCCTTTGTTAGGGAAGTAAATCATGGAAATCAAAATTGCTACTCTTGAGTTGAAGAGCAGCAGAATTTTTCCCTGTGGTTTGAAAGTGGCTGAGTGCTAGTCACTCTGTGTTTATTTTCTTCCTGCTGTGGTCTACAGAGCTTAGGTGGAACTCTAGTATTTCTGAGAGTGAGTTATTACTCATTAATTAAAAAAATACTTACTGAAGACACCTCACATTCTAGACCCTGGGGTCACAGATGTGTCAGGCAGGGTCTTGATGGGCTGAAAGGTTCTGAGTTGGAAATTCTATGGTTTGAAGAACTATGAAAAGGGAGTTTGTCTCAGAGACATCATCACTGGAAGCTTTGCTACCATTGATTTTCTCAAACCAATCTTGCCTTTTTACAACTATCAGAACCTTGTGCTGGGCAAAGCATATTTCTGTTTTTCTTTTCCCAGCAAATAAGCTTACATCCAAAACCATGACACCAAAGACACAGAAGTTTAGGGATGCCTTAAGAAGAGTATCTTCAATCACTTTAGCAAATTTGTTGATGTCTTCCTGGCCATGAGTAAAGATACAATAAAAGTTAAATAGCCCTCAAGAAAGAAATGAATTTCAGTCCCAGAAATCTGCTCACAGCAAGCAAACCATTTAGAGTGTTGGCATTTACGAGCTTAGCATGCTCTGCATACAAAGCATTAGAGACCCGTTGTGGTATTATTGACATAAGCTCCAGCTTTGCAGTGATGCTGGACTCCATCCTGCCAAGGACTCTGTCCTGCCAAGAGTCAGTGTTTATACATTGGTACCGGGACTGATTCATTTCATGCTTTTTATTGTGTTCATTTATGTGTTTTCTGAAACAAAGAAAACGAATCAGGAGCATATGTCTTACATAAAGGAAAGATCTTGGGAAATAACAAACATTTTTACTATACCTTATTCTCAGCTTGCAGACACTAGCAAGAAATAAGAAATAAACCATAAAATGGATGAGTAACCAGGGAAAAAGATGATGAAGCAAGGAAAATAAGTTGATGCACATGACACAGGTTATGCTGTTCTAAAGCTTTGTTGTAAATGGACAGTTTTGTTACTCAGCTTCCAAATAGTGAGTAAAAACTAGGCAAAATTCATGTGCACTAGTGTTCACTTGATGAAAACAAAGCCATTACTAGGGAAAACTATGTCTAGTGCTGGATTTTGAGACTGAAAGAATATTTCTCATAAGAAATATATGCTAAAAAGCAATGATCATCCTCAGCAAAACTGTTGTAGTAAATATACGTATTTCAATAGAGACTTTTGTACATTGTGCTCCTAAAGTAATATGATTAAGGAAAGTAAAACGCAGTGGAAACAGATGTCCTGTAGGCAAAAGGATGTGGTTTGGCTTAAATTTCAGGTAACAGTCACAGGCGTGCTTGGACTGCTCATCTCTCAGGAGGGAAGGTTTCCTTGAGCAGTTCTCTTCTCCAGCAAAATGTGATAGTGTTCAGGTCACAACCTGAGAAAGGTATATTTATGGATTTGGGTAGGGGGGAGTGCTTGGGATGAATTGTGCTGTGTTGCCTAGAGTGATCTCAACTCATCAGCTCAAGTAACAACCCTGATGCACCTGCCTTTGAGGCTGGGAATATAGGTGTATTCTACCACCACCAGCTGTGAACACTCCTCTGAGCTGGGGTAGAGCTGGTAGTTCCCTACTAAAGTGAAAGAGTGACTCTGGATTGCCCTGCCCTGCAGAAGCAACACTGGAGAACCGCCCTCCTCAGTTTGAATTAGAGTCCTCTCAAGAGGGCACCGGTGCATCCACTTATGCAGTTTATCTAGATTATCAACTTGACTGGATTAAGTTGGAGAGGTGGCTGAGTCCACAGCTGAATGGGCCAGTAAGAGGTGGGTCTTTGTGTAGGAAAGGGGCCGCAGGGAATGACTTTGGGAGCCATGCCTAGTCCCTGGTCCCTTCCTCTTGGGCTCTTCCCTGTTACTTGCTTTCTCCATGCCATGAGCTGAGCAGATTTCCTTTTCCAGGCCTTTCTGCCATGATGGTCCTGCCTGGAGCCAGCTAGCCATAGAGTGAAAGCTTTCAAATGATGAACTAAAGTCAGCATCTCCTCCATTAAGTTGTCTATGTCAGGTTCTTGGTCCCAGAAACAAAAAGCTGACTGGTACACTCCTGTTTTCATGACCCCACGATGATACTTTCCTACTCATTATCTATGAGTGTAACACTCCGGAGGGGAGTGGAGGCACTGCTATTACTGGTGACAAATCTGGGAAGCACAGCCACCCATGCTGTGGTTGTCATAGTAGGCAGAGCCAAGGACAACACCTGCCTCTTGCACATGGCCACATCCAAACCCCTGGCACCTGTGAGTCTGTTCCCTTCCATGGGAAAAGGATCTTTACAGGAGTGGGGATGTGAGGACCCTGAGAAGAGAGATCATTTTGGATTACCCAGTGCACCCAATGTCACTAGGGTGCTCAAAGACAGAATAGTGAGGCAGAAGAGTCAGGGAGAGACCTAAAGCTGCCACGACCCTGGCTTTGATGAAGAAAAGGCTATGAGCCCAAAGGCCCAAGTGCCTCTAGCACAGACAGGAAGCGGATTCTCCTCAGAGACTTCAGAAGGAGTACAGCCCTGCCAACCCCTTGACTTGCACCAAGTGAAGCCGATCTTGGACTCAGACCAACAGAACTGTACAATACCAACTCGAGGTTTTCTTAGTCACTAAGTTAGTGGTGATTTTCAAGTCTGGGAAGGTGTTGTTTGCCTCTGAAGCCCGAGATAGTAACACCATTATCACATCTTCCGTACATGGTTGAAAAATGGCTCAGAATCACCTACAGGGAAAGTAACAAATTAAGCAACAGAGCGGAGTGCTGTCAAGGGCTTCCAGGGTGGCACTGCCTGTCAGTCCCACTTGACAGGCCCTGTCAGTTAAGCTCCTCGCCCTCGGAGTATCTTGATTAGGAGGGCTCAGTTTCTGGAGGGCACTGTGACTGTTACCAGGAGCTCTTGGGTCTCCATCTGCTTTGGATGCTTTGCAGCTCCCAGCGCCCTTCTCCATCATGGTCAGATTATCTGATTATTGCTGCAGCCAGTCAGTGAGCATCAGTCCTGTTTGACGGTAGTGGGAGCCGAAGGTGGGAGCCACAGGATGAGTGAACATCTGGGTCACAGTGTCCCCTAACTCTGATCCGTGTTGGTTGCTGGTTTTGCTCCACCACTCAACACCTTAGCATCAGACAGACAGGGCTGAGATGTGCCTCCCAGCAGTGGCTCTTGAGAAAATGGGAAGGTCCAGAGTGAGCAATGGCTTCCTCGGCAGACCCACCCTTCAGCCACATAGAGCTGCTCATTCTCAGAACATGCCCAGTGCTTTGAACCTTGTCCCTTGCATGTATGGTTTCTTCTTGCTGGAATGCTCTCCTCTCCCAACTCTAACACCACCTCCTCTGAGAAACCACACTGTACTTTTTGTCTAGGTGACCTTCACCCTTTCGTGAAGGCTACAAAGGAATCCTTCTAGCTTGTCGTTTGCATGTGGACTCAACTTCAGAGCAACATTTCAAGGCTAGAACTAGCATATGCCAAAGCCCTGGTTGCATAGTAGGAAAAACACAAATTCAACCCTTAGTTCACTACTTAGAAATAGGTCCTGCCGGGTGTGGTGGCTCACACATATAATCCCAGCACTCAGGAGGCAGAGACAGGAGGATTGCTGAGTCCGAAGCTTGCCTGGGCTACATAGTGAGCTCAGGGCCAGCCTGAACTACAAAGCGAGACCCTGTCTCAAAAAAAAAAAAAAAAAAAAAAAAAAAAAGAAATAGGTCTTAGCTGGATGGGATGGTCACCTTAATTTCTGTATGTTGGAAATGATGATAATAATCATAGGCTTATTAAATGAGAAACAGAGCTTAGCATAATACCTCATTGTCATCTATATATGGTAAGGAAGAGAGGATAAAGAGGGAGAGAGAGATGGTGTGGGGGGAGAGATTTCTTGGTATCCACGGTACTGAGCACAACTTCCAATGAATGATTATTGAATCAATTCTGACCAAATATTTGTTGTGATAACCCAAACTGCTCTCATGTACATGTTATACTCCCTGAGATGATACAAGGAAAGTGGCACTTCCATCATATTCTTCCCCCAAACCCACAACCCAGTGAAATTATGACAAAACGTCAAGCAGATCCAAATCAAGGAAACTGTAAATATCTAATCAGTACTCCACAAACCTGCCAAGGGGATTAAAGTAAAGAAAGATTGAGAAATGGTCACAGATCAGGGGAGTCAAAGGGGCCGTGACAAATAAGGGCTTACAGTACCTAGACTTAGATTTTGGAACTGAAAATGGACTTCCATGGAAAAACTTCTGAGATTCAAATGAGGTCTATAGTTTAGTTACTAGTACAGTGTTGATTCCTCAGTTTCGAATACACATTGTAGCAGGTGAGAAGCTTCCCACTAAGAAATCTAAGCAAAAAGTACATGGGGAATATCTTCTCTTCAACCTCTTTGTAAAGTTTGATTATTACAGGACAGAGACAGAGAGAGAGAGAGAGAGAGAGAGAGAGAGAGAGAGAGAGAGAGAGAGAGAGAGAGAGAGAGACACTTTTTTGACCAAGGTATTATTGGCTCAGGGAAATAGGTCTTAGAATTCTCTTGTCTCCTCCAATCCTGTCTCTTCCCTGGCCATGGTACTGCTTATTCACCCAATTTAGAAGCAGCCTTCTTTTCTTGTAACTTGGCTCCCACAGCAAAGCATGAGAAGGACCAGATAAAGCATTGCTGAGTCTCTCCTGGGCCCAGGTGTGGTTTGTCCCATGATCTCAGGCAAGACTTGTGGAGAGACAGACTAGCAGATGCAGCAAAACCACTCTGGGTGCCTGAGCCTGAGCAGCGAAAGTCTTAGAAGATAAAAAAAGGCTCGACTCTCAGGGTCCAATGGCAACAGCCCATGGATCACATTCTATTCATTATGGAAGAGGCTTTTCACAGTGTTCTTCAAATCCCACAAAGGCACCAACCACACAGGAGAGGGGCGGAGTCTAGGGCGAGGCTTCCCAGGCTCACATTGGTGTTTTCCCTGCAACTGGTTAACCGCACATCACAGAAACAATAAACTTGGAGAAGGCAGAGGTTGAGGAAGGTGAAGAGAGTGAGGACCCTCGGTGTGAGGTACAGGAGGGTGGGCTCGTCATTTCAGCAGAGAAGACTCTGCCATCTGTACCGTTACTGTGGGAGTCTATTCTGTTGAAAACAAAACCATGACTCACTAACCACTTCCCAGCTACGCCAGCCAACAACCCAAGAATCAGTCAGTTCTACTCCAACATCACAGGTTTCTGAGTCCCATGATCCGTTATTCATTCACTCAATGAACACATGTCATGAAAGAGGATGTGATTGCCACCCATGAGAGGACAGGATTTGTTAGAAGTGGAGGGGTTGGGTACTGTTCAGAAGTGGAAGGGGGAGGGCTTCACATAAAGATTCTGGACAAGGGGACACTTCGCATTCATACCTGCCGCTCTGTCCTGTCTGTTGCTTTCTGTGAGGCCTGGTCTCTTTTACCCACTTCACTGCAGCCGCCACTTCTCTGGCTTCCTATCCATGGTGTCCGCGTTTAGTCTTTTAACTCTTTGCTTGCATCGAAATGGTTCTGCCAGCGCACCACTCTGCCCTTGTCACTCTCTGCTTGTAGTCGCAGTGGCTGTCATTGTTCTTGGTTAAATTTCCCTAGCTTCCTGACACACATGGCCCACGTCACCTAACCTTTGCCCTCGTTGGGCCAATGGCATGTCAGCGGAAGCCATGGGATACACACCACGCGCAGGCGTCCCTCCCACTAGACCGTGCCATCACTCTCCCCAGTTTCCTGTAGGTCTCGTGTTCACCCTACAAGCCTACGTCACATGCAGGACGGCTTCTATCAGCCCAGGGGCCCAGTCCAGTCCGGTCTCACCAGCAAGCAGAGTCTGTATGTGCAGGGAAGACAGCAGCTTCTGCTGTCTTGAGCTCCTCAAATCCGGGAGCCTGTAGTGCTCCTGGTCTCCTGGTGAACCTGGCTTTTCTTCCCTGGGCTGCACTGCCCACCTCCTCCCTCTGCTCTGGGCAATGGCTGTGCCCTGAGGCTTGGAGTTAGCTCCTGGCCAGAGCTTGTTGCTTGGAGCAGCTGTGCAGCTTCTCTGCTTTTGGAAATGAGGATTCAGTAGGTATCACTGCTTCAAAGGCACTTATTCCAGGACAGGACCAGCCCATGGAAGATGCCAGCTGCTGCAAGCCCCTCATCAGACAGGTCCCTGCCACGTAACAGGTGCAGTGATATTTGAGACCAAAAAGCAGTCTGCCACGAGCCTTTTAAAAACCATATCTGTTCTGGAAGAATTATTTGCTGAGCTACCGAGGGCACTGTTACTGAATTAGCCCTGTGGGGAAGAGAGATCTTGGAGGCCTTCAGCCTGTTAGGGCCATGGCTCCATTCCGACTCTCCACCCTGGATTACTCGGCCTGCACTTGATGTTTAGCACTAGCTGACTGAGGCCCCTCTTATGGCCTGGCCATCACCCCACTGTCCCGCGGCCCAGGGACCCTGAGCCACTGCCCCTCGGTGCATGGAATTGCAGAGCTGGACAGAAGCAAGACACCACTGTGTTTGCTGGTCACCAGCTGTGCCCTGGGCCTTTGAAACGTGCCTCACTCACCTCTCCCCTGGCCTCCCCGTGGCAGTGTGTGACAGTGAGGAGAGCCACCTATCAGTGCTTTGTGTCCTCGGGTCTGATCCCAATTCTATCCCCCTAATCTCCTTGAGACTAGGTTTTCCCACCTGTAAAGCAGGGATGACATTTTATTGGCAGCCCTGGGTGTTCCTGGGAGCCCTTTACAATCCTTTACAGCCCTTTACACATGTGATCAATACCCACAGGAAAGTGGCTGTATTTCCCCAGGTCACAGTTTCCCTGCTGTTTCAAGGTCACGCTGTTAACTAGCTGGAGGCTAAGTGTGAAGCCAAATACTGAGGACTACGAATTCCCAAGTTACTAGTCTTGGGGCTGCCCTGTAGTGAGGCCTGCAAAAACTTCTGCTCCTCCCTCATCACTTCTGCCTGCCCCACCTTGTGTGCTAAGGGAGGCGTCACTGGAGAAGACACTTGTCCCCGAGGGCCTGTGATGGTAGACAGAGAACACTTGAAAACTGAAAGAGCACAGAGTGGCTGTAACATGTCCTTCATGAATAATTAAAAGGACAAGGATTAGCTTTGTGGATACATCAGCAGGAAGGGCCAGGGTGGAGGTCCCCTGCCAATGTGAGGACCCCTTTCTCCAAATGCTGATTGACCCTGGAAGGGAGTCTTTGCCTTCCAAGGTTGGATACTTGTTCCCAAGATCAGGCTTGGGACAGCCAGGGTGCTGTGGGGAAACACACACGCGCTAATTCCAACTATGTGTCCATCTGACAGAGGCTCACTTGGTCTTTATACTAGTTGCTCTTAACTTCTTTCCAGTAAAGCACCATTTAAAGAAACTACCTTCATCATAAATATTAGAAAGACTGAATTTGACCTCTGAGACAGAGTTCAATCGCTTAATATTTGTTGAATAAATATAGCAGTCCTTGAGAAGAGCTAAAGTAGACAGCTCAGTAATCTCCATACATTTTCTCTGAGGAAGAGACCACTGCTTCCCCATGTTAACCGAGGAAACTGGGTCACCTCTGGGTCACCAGGTTAAGCAACTGGCACCAGGTCACATAGCTAATAAGTGGAAGTGCTGAAACAGGGATTCTCTTTGGATACAAAAACCTATGCTTTTGAGTGCTAGGCTAGGCTGAAAAAGCCCTATCTCTGCTTGGAGTCAGTGGGAATGTGTTCCATCATATGGGGTTTGCTGGGGCTTTCTTCCTTACAATCTGAGGCCACACTGGGTTTGTCCGTAGTGGAGGGACGCTGGGGGCAGAGGTGGACCTCAGGTAGAAACAGCTCACTTCTCTGGCTGCCAGGCAGATTCAGTGCCAGCAATGCCCTCGGAGTTCACTGTTCAGCTGAAATTCTACCCTAGGCTACTAGCCCTGCAAGGCAGGGAGACTGCGATTCCCCTTCCCTGTATCTTCACCACTGAGCCTAGTACCCAGCACAATGGTGAGGGTTGATCAGTATTTACAGAGCTGAGTGCACAGATGCCATTATCACAGCTCCTCAGAAGGCTGAGGCAGGAGGGTTATGCTTTCAAGGCCATCCTGGGTAACTTACTAAGATCCTGCCTCAAAATTAAACATAAAGTGCTGGGGGTGGCACTCAGAGGTGGAGCACCCTGTGTTTAGTCCTCAGTACTGAAGAGAAAAAGCACCGTAGACAGAACGAAGGAACCGAGGAGTCCTTGTGTCTCTGGCTTCCAGGCAAAAGACCTCAAGCAACTTGTTAACTTCCTTGGACCCTGTTTGTTCATGTGTAAAAGATGCTAATGCTCATTACTTGGTATTTTATACAGAGGATCCTGTAATAGGATTAGCATGCTCTCTGGGAAATTGAAAATTTGAATTTAGCTGCTATTATTACTATTTATTACTATCATGTCATTATCATTATCGAATTAGAAAATATTGCTCGTGATGTTTTGACATTTATAGTCAGATGCAAGAAAGCACCAAATCACACAGCCACACAGCACAGTGAGCTCCCAGAACTAGGGCTGAGGTGGGTAAAGCCAAGCTTCCTCCCTCAGGACACCTCCCCCTAGGACACAACTGAACTTTAAGGGACATTTAGTCCCAGTGTTCTAGCTTCTTGGACATATGCCAAGGACTGCAAACACAGGGAGCTGTCTTTAATGAGTTTGAAGGACCCTGGGGACCCATCCCTTCACTAAAGACACACACAAAAGGCCACAGTTGGTTCCTAGAATATTATTGCCTTGTTAAGAGGTAAAATGGGTTCAGCTGGGAATGAATGATATGTGTAGCGGTCAACAGCCTTTTTGTGTTTGAGGTGTATGGTCTCTGTTCGGAGCACCACCTGCCAGACTGGGCCTGGCCCAGACTCCCTAGCCTCCCAGACTGGTCCATGTGAAGCACAGCTGGTTCCTCCTACAGCAAGCTCCATGCCCAATCAGTTCAACTCTTCCTTCTCCAGTTGCTCATTTCTGCTCAAAATATGCTCAGTCCCCTCAGCTATCTATTTGTTGTCTCTCTTTCCTCCTTTTCTTCTTTCTCTTTCTTTTTCTTCTCTTCCTCCTTCTTCTCAGTTTCTCTTCTTCATCTGTCTTTTCTCCACACCATTTCCTTTCTTTTTTTTGAAACAGGTCTCACTTTGTAGTTCAGGCTGACTCTGAGCCCACTATGTAGCCCAGGCAAGCCTCGAACTCAGCAATCCTCCTGTCTCTGCCTCCTGAGGGCTGGGATTACAGGCATGAGCCACCACGCCCAGCACTGAGGTATGTGGTAGTGATTGCTGGTGGGCATGAGTCTCCACGCCCAGCATTGTATGTGGTTACCGGGGATCGAACTCAGGACCTTGCACTTGCGAGGCAGGCACTGGAACCATTGAGCTAACCCTCCGGCCCCACCATTTCCTTTCTTTATCTTCCTCCTTCTTCCTTTCTTTCTCCTCCAATTCCTGTGTTTGTGCTTGGCCTAGTCATCTGGTCCATTCCATCCCTTCTCTCATCCCCATCATCTGTTAAGTACAAGCTCTGGGGATAACTGGTACCTCTGGATATTAAAGTCTGGATCAAAAATGTTCCCAAAAGGCTGATAGGAACAGAGGCTTTTGGAAAGTGAAAGGGTCATGGAGGCACTGAGCTCATCAATGAGTTAATCCATCAATGACGTCATACCCAATGGGTTACTAGGAGGTGGGGTTATTAGGTGGTTAGGAGATGGGGGCTGTTGAAGGAAGTGAGTCATGGACGCATGACCTTAGGGACTGTATCTTGTTCCTGGACCCTTCCTTGCTGGACTCTTTCCTTCTCTCTCTGCTTCCTGGCTGCCATGGCCCAAGCAGCTTTGCATTACTATGCCCTTCTACCATGATGCTTTGCCTTGCAATGTGCCTAACACCAATGGAGCCAGCTGACCATAAGCTGTAGCCTCTGAAACCATGAGCCAAAACAAACTTTTATTCCCTTAAATTGTCTATTTCAGGTGTTTGGGGCGTTCTGCAATCACAGGTCTGGTCCAATCCTTTAGAAGCCTGAAGTATTACAGAGAAGATGTCAGCTTCCTAAAGTGGCAGTGGTTCTGGGGAGGAGGAGGGAAGGCTGTGGAAGCTGGAGAATGTGAGAGGCCCTGAGCTCCTGCTCTGGGAGATCAGAAATGACTGTTCAGGAGCTAAACTGGAAGTTGGTACCTCAGAAGGGGAAGGTGGTTGGGAGAAGGGACAGTGAGACCAGTGGCACCTGCATGGGACCTGGTCACAGCCAAGGAACTGTGGGAAAAGAGGAGGAGGAGGAGGACACAGAACAGACTGGCACTAAGCACTGGACAGGTACCTACCCACACAGAAGCTATGTTAATGATTGTGTCCTCATCCTGTTCTTGACCCTGATCCTGAAGGCCATGAGGAGGAGCCATTAGGAGATTTAACTCGTGGCTGACATTTTAAAATACATTCTATGGGAGAGCTCTCAAGAAAAGTGGACGGATAGGAGCAGCCAGCATGGGAGAGACATGATTCTGAAATGCTGTGTTCTTTTTCCAAAGTCTCTCAGAGCAATTGGAGTAGGGCTTTGTTCAGAGATTCAGGCATCTAACACTCTGTCTGTGGGTCTGTTGCCATCATGGTTAACCTGTGATGGCCCTTGGTTAACCTGTGATGGTGCCATACTCTTCGGGTCTCAGATTTCTTTTGTAAGATGACATGGACCCAGTTTTTCTCCTGGAACGTGAAGTGGACTCGGTGTTTCCTCTGTAAGTTGAGGCAGCCCCACATTTCTTCTGAAAGATGAGTAGACCCCATGATCTCCGGGTCCTTATGTGCCTTCCTGTGGGTGCCCATGTTTTCTCCACAGTGCTGCCACTCTTTTCCTCCTGGATGAAAATGTCTTTAGTGATCCCTCTGCAGCTACCATTCCCTTCTCTAACTCTTTCCCTCCTGTCAGATCCCCTTCCTTACATTCTTAGAGAGGCAGAAAGCCAGTTGACAATAGGCACTGAGCATCCATCTTGGGCAGCCTTCCTGAATTTGGATCCTGACTTCGTGACTTCGTCCTCAGTGTCAACCGCCATGGGTATATCATAGTCATTATTCTTCATGGGGTGTGGTACTGTGAGAATCGAATCAGCCTGTGTGAAACATTAGAACGATGCCTGACATAGAGCAAGTATTCAGTAAACACCACCTAACATAGTGGGGGCTGTGTGAGGATGTGAAACACAGGACACCCTTCTAGACCAAGGTGCACACTTCTCCCGGCTGCCAGTTGGCTGCTATGATTGCTGCCCTCGCTAGGAACCACCCTAAAAGCAAAGTAGTTGTGTCCTTTGAGGTTTTTACCCCTCGTTGATAGATGTGGGTCCTGTTGGATGTGGGGCCACAAAGATAAGTCCCCTTGCCTGTGAAGAGACTCTCTAAGGGGCTCGCCCAGTTTTGGAACTCCTCACAAGACTGGCAAGTGCTCCAGAGCTTGGCTGTTCTCTCTCCTCACCCTCTTGCTCCTGAGAGCACCTGCTAGTAATACTGTGTGCACAGCTCTCCCCCTCACAGCCCACATGGGGGACCTGGGCTCCCATGGTTACCATGGCGACCACAGCAGGCAGCAATGGTGGCCAATGCAGACCCACCTGGGCATCCCATCCCGCTCTCGCCGTTCACTCAGAACTTGTGCACACCTCTAAGCTCACTGAGCTCTGAATCCCAAAAGTCCTCCATATGGCCCACATCTTTGTGAGTGCCCAGAAAAAATTAATAAATGCTAATGGGTTGAATACATGTGGATGGACCAGCTGATGGATACCCATTTCTTCTGAAATCCCGTCAGCTCCCCAAGTGTAGGAATGAATGGGAGGTAGATGCCAACACAAAGATCAAAGCAACCTCACAGATGGTCCTGTACTGAGCACCCTGGACCTTGGCACCAGCTCCTGTGGTGGGGTTTGCTGGTTGGGTGAAGGAGAGAGAGGTAAAGATATCTTGGGCTCTGCTTAGAGAAAAAGGGGAAGGGCCAGAGCTATAGCTCAACAAGCTGTGTCTGCCTGGTACATGCAAGGCCCTGTGTTCAATTCCCAGTACGAAATAAAGCAGGGGGATATAAACACATGCAGAAATAGTACCCTCTTTGTTCAAATTAACCTCTCTGGACCTCTGTTTTCCCTGTTTTTATAGTGAAAATAAAACTGTCGATGTAAATGTTACAACCCTAGGGCTCTGAAAAAAGAACTGACATAGGAGAACATCACAAAGAATTGTCATTGTCATCGTGGGATGGTGCTTTGAAACTCACAAAGCACGTTACATGCAGAGCTGAAGAACATATTTTTACTCTTTGTTATGCATAGAAGTTAAGAGTCTTCAGAATGAAACTGACCTGCATTTGGATCCCACTCAGGACCTCACTGGATGCTCTTATGTTGCTTCATTTCCCTAAGATTCATCTTTCTGTCATGTAAAACTAGCATAGCAACCCCTCCCTCCTTAGGGAAGCTTAGTGAGATGTATAGAGCATTGTTAGCACACTGCCAGCTCCCAGCAAATGGTGCCCATGATTTTTTTTTTTTTTTGACACAGGGTCTCGCTTTGTAGTTCAGGCTGGCTCTGAGCTCACTATGTAGCCCAGGCAAGCCTCGAACTCAGCAATCCTCCTGTCTCTGCCTCCCAAGTGCTGGGATTACAGGCGTGAGCCACCACGCCCAGCACTGTGGTATGTGGCATTGATTGCTGGTGGGCGTGAGTCTCCATGCCCAGCATTGTATATGGTTACTGAGGATCGAACTCAGGACCTTGCGCTTGCGAGGCATGTGCCAGAACCACTGAGCTAACCCTCCAGCCCCCAGTGCCCATGATTTTGTCTATATCATGGTAGTCTTCAGAGTAATAATTGCCTTGAGAATAATTGCCTTGTACATATGTTAGTGTTTGCTAATACAAGCAGGTGGGCAACTCATTTCTTGTGTGGAAAGATGGGCAGGCAGGGAAGTCTCCATCTGACAGCACCCATCTATGACACACTTGGGTGGTTCTTCCAAAGTATCTCCAAACTAAACCTATGACCCTCTTTGCCCTTGGAGCTTTCCCAGTGCTCAGCTGTCTGGGTGGCCTTCTTGCGGTAGCATGAAGCCAGTAGTTACAGCCAATAATACCCCTTAGTGTCAGCTATCAAGAGGATCGGCCCTTAAGAAGTATTTGGATACTGTTGATCATCAGTTTTGGGTTTTATTTTGTGTGCATACAATCTGACAAGGCATTCATATCTATGTTCCCCATTTTAAAGTCTGCACCTAGCTTTGGATGGCAGGAGGAACTGCTACAGACCAATCATATGTATGAAGTATAGACATTTAGCAGTGAATGTAGTTATAGAAGGGAGTGGCTGGGGCTCTGCAGATGTGGGTTCAATTTCTGATGGTGCTGTTAGCTGATTTATAACCTCTCTAACCTATACAATCTCAGTTTACTCATGTGATGAGAAAACTCATTTAATGTGCATGAGGTAGTTGCTGACGTGATTTTGGAGAGAGCTACAAGCATTAGGTTTGGTGTGTAACACTGACTTAACTATTTTTAACTAGTTTCAGGATTGATCTTGTTAGACTGACTAGCATGAATTTAAAGAGGCAGATAGTCAAATCACATAAATAAGGTACTTGTCTTATACTTTTAATTTTACATGTCCATATAGAAGTTAAACTGGGTTCATGGTAACTTCAGCTTCAAATCTTCAAGAAGTTACATGGCTGTAAAAGTTATCTGTGAAATTACAGGGCCCCATATGCAGCAATCACATGATTCTCAGGAACACTGAGGAATGCTTACAGAGTCCGCGAATGTCTGCCCTCCAGGTTGGCCCCTTGAGCACAATAGATCTTCCCACTCCCTGATAGTGTTGTGGCAGTGGAGGGATAAACCTCCACACCCTGTTCTCTCTCCTAAATGCAACCTTCACCCAGCACATAGGGATACCCTGTGTCAGAGTCCACCAGAGGGACCACATACCCTGTCTCCTGGCCATACTGCTTTGCAAAGTTGAACTCTGTTGTTCTGACAAGGCAAAGGAAGCAATGCCTTCCTGCATAACTGGGAGAGCCTGGAAGTGGTTTCCTGTGAATATGCTCCATCACTCTGAGGTTAGCTTGGGGTTGGGATGTGGTGGTAAAAGAAGACTCTCACCTTGTGCAAGGGCAAGTCTTGACATCACTTTGTCTCAAAGAAATAGTATTGTCCATGCCTGGATGCATCAGAGAAAGTGACTGAAGGCTTCAAAATTAGATTGCTTATTGCCTTCCAAGAGGAAACATTAAGCACTCTTTCTGGAGTTGAATGAATGTAAAGGTCCATTGAAATAGTCATATGGACAGTGTTTCCTCTGGGTTGGGCCTTATGGGGCCCTGCAGAGACAAAGGTGAGTAAGACACAGTGCTGACATGAGATGCCTCCCAGTTGTCTGTGGGAGATGAATAAGCAACTACACATGCAAGTGGAGTATAGAGTCCTTAGTAATAGAACCAAGAAGTATAACTGACAGGGAAATGGTTATTTGGGGATAGGACAAGCAATCAGTTAACAGAGTCCTTACACATAAATAGTATTCTAGGTAACCAGGAAACATGGTCCAGGAGCCCAGGAGAGCATGGTACTTAGAGAGAGCTGTGAGCCTTAGGTATGGCCAAGCCTGAGGGCAGGTGGTAATAAGGGAGAAAGGGTCCTCTAGCACACCTGGGAGCTCCAACTTCCCTGTAATAATGGCTTCCCCAAGCCCCTCCATTCTACACATCCCCAGCTCCATTATTTCTCCGTGATTCTGAAGACTTAATTTGGTCAATGAATGAATTTCAAAACGAAAGTGGTAAATTCTCAAATTTGACTGACTCAATCTATATACACAATATATAAAAAAATAAAGAATGCAATGTATTTCCCCCTGCTCAACTTTCACCCACATGCTGCTGAGAAGCTGTGCACTTGTTCCTTAGGCTGACTGCTGTCTGCAGTATAGACTATGAACTTCAACCCATTTTGAGATTTCAGAGATGGAATCTTACTGAAGACAAACCGAATACAGTAGTACAAAGTCATGTCATGTGGCTGGCAGAGATATAGGTAAAATCCACTCTGATGGATCTTTCTCAAAACCAGTGTTTTGAACCACAAATGTAGGTCAGGAAACAATGAAGAAAACAGCGGGTTGAGGCTCCTCCATCTGTTCATGGCTTCTGATCACCCACCTATTTTTGGAGAATGGAAGGGTCTTTGCTTCCATCTCTTTGCTCATGGACTGTGGAGCTGTGCTGGCCTCTGAGAAGCCACCTGGGCAGTGGAAGGACAGAGATGAACCTACCCCACCCCTCATCTCCAGAACCCCAATAGATCCAACCCAGAAGGATGGCTTGAGGTAGCAAATACAAACTGTAGCTGCACTCTGTACTTCCCAGGGGCTGCTGAGTCTCATAGAAAGTTCCAAACCTTCTAAGGAATTAATTACAATAGTGATGCTGAAAGCCGGGATTTGAGATGATTAGGAGACCCATCCGGTCAGGAATGCGTTAAGGAGGGCAAATATTTTAAGCCTCAGAAGCAGCAAATGAAGGGAGCCCTGTTCTTGAGATCCTATGCCATGAGAGGAAAGGCTGCGCTTGCCAAGGCCTGTCTCCCCTGCAGAGGGCCGAGAAGAGGCCAGTCTTCCTTTCTCTTGTTCAACTATCCTCAGCCACATCAGCCCACAACGTGACAGGGATAGACCTGGAGGCCTGGGCCTAATGGTGGGCAGTGAGGGATGAGTGGGTGCTCTGGTCGTGGTGGACCTTAGTCACCCAGCAGCCTTTTATTTAGCACTTCCTGTATGCTGGTGACTGAACAGACAAAACAAGCAAACACATGTATACTCATGCATACTTGTTACCTATAAGTCTGTGTAAAGAATATATATATATATAATTGCACTTATGCTTGCACAGGTAAGAATATAGGCAGGGATCAAGTCACTGTTGCAGCAAATAAGAAGGAAAGAGGCCTGTTGCAGACTGAATTGTCACATGTCCCCCCTGAATGGGTGCCTGAAAGAAGAGCAGATGCTGTAAAAAGCCAGAGACAGCCCCCTGCCAGCTTTAGGACACAGCAACACCCAAGCAGGAACTGCAGGTGGGGTGAAGTCATCAGAACAGGATTTCTCCCTGTGAGTTACAGAGGTGCTTTGCAGCAGACTCGCCCACATGCCTGTCCCTGAGGTTGGGGCCCACAGCCCTGTTCACGATAGCAGGTCATTGCGGCTCTCCCTGAGGTGACGGTGGGTTTGCAACTTGACCTGTGCAGGAGGCAGGCTGGGAGTGGCCCGAGTTACTGTCCCCAGGAGTGTTTTCTCAACATGAGGAGGATGGAAGCTGGAGATCAGCTGGGTTCCTCCACAGGAGAGTTTGTTCTGTAGGGTCCCCACCAGCATGGGGCTGCTGTTCCAGGAGGGCTGCCTCTCCCTCCTTTCCCGCCTCACCTCTCTACTCCTACATCAGACTTCCTGAGACCTGTTCCCAAGAAGCATACGTGCACCTACATTTTAAATTTAGAATCCATTTCTGGGGGAACCTAAACCCTTGAACAAATCTTTCACAATTAACCAGAGGTTAACACAAACATCCTTCCCTCCAGCCAACCATTTTGTGTCTAGCCATGACTTTGTGTCCCTCCCCTTTTAACCATGAACATTCTAGCTTGAGAGCCTCTGGTAGCTACCCTTGTTTCTCTTCTTGGCAAATTTCTATGAATCATTTAAATGTTGCCTCCTCTCGGGAGCCTTCCCTTCTCTCCTGCCTCTATATCCTCTACCCTGACTTTCCAATGTTACCCTCACCTTGTTCCATCCACCCAGCCAGCCCCTTGCTTGTCGGCTGTATAGCTGGCACTGAGTTTGCGTTACCCCTCCATCTCCCTGTGCTAGACAGATCTTGAAGTCAGGGGGCATCTCAGACACCTTTGCTTCCAACATGCAGCATTTGACCTAGAATGCAGGAGGCTCTTGGCAGTGGTTGATCAAATTAAATGGATGGACTTCACCTGATAGAGGCCGGATCACCTGTGCAATGATAATGAGGTTCGTCATTCCACAGGGGAGGACACATTAAATAAATGGACGTTATCATCAAAATGTGAGCTACAAATAGACACCATTTCATTATTTAAAATAGCTTGTAAGCCAGTAAACCAGAGACCACATTTGATTTCCCAGGACCAAAATGTATCCCTCAAATGGAAATAGTCCTTGGCAGTTTCCATGTTATCTCTCTCTGGACTAAGGCTGAAACTGTTTCAGTGCTGAGATTCTCTCATTAGAACTCTGCTCACTCTTTGACCTCACCATTGTGTGCAGGTTGGGCTGCCAGATAAAATATAGGCTGTGACCCTCACAAGTGTTAAAGCTTCTATAGACAGACAGACGGACACAGAGATACTCTGTTCAAACACTGGGCACTCTGAATTCTGTCCAGCAATGTGCTGTGTACAAAATACACAGCGGTAAATAAAACAGATATAGACTTGGCCTTCTGCAACTCACAAGAAAACTGTGTACAAACACAGACTTGGAAATACACATTATAACAGCAAAACATATTATAATTATATTCCTGTAAGACACGGATTGATTAGAAAGAATTATTGTATGGACATACAATAGAATATGCTGTAGCCATTCAAAACTGATGATGTTAATTTTTTTCATGGTCTACCAAAATACAATGTAGGCTCACAGAGAAAAAAACTAATCATTAGGGTACACGGTGGTCTAGTCAGCGTGCCTCTGATTCTGTGGGCAACCAAAGAGTCTGATAATTGCTTTGCAAACCTACTGCCAAATTCTGTCATGTTTATCTCTGAGCTTTGACGTTATCACTGACGTTTGTAACATCTGCATTTCCTGGATTTCATTCTTCACAATGGGATAAGCTTGCGTTGCTCTCATAATAATGCTTTTTAAAAAGAGCTTCCCAGAGTGCAGAGCAGACTTCACTCTGCAAGGTGACATTTCTCTCGCCAGTGCATAAGCACATCGGATCTTATGGATATGTTCAGAGTGTGCGGTGCTGGGCATGTCATTGCTTCCTGTCATGGAAAGATTTGGGGGAATGAGGAGGCAGACAGGAAACTGAAACTGAATGACTCATCTGTAGCCTTTTTTGATTAGGACCTATCGTTAAATATTTAGGATCCAAAGTGGCACGTGTATGGGTAGAGTCAGGGAACAGACGCCAACCTGGCCACCTCTCCCACACCCCAGAGCTTCTGACCCATGAACCTGGCCATGGCAGCAGTGACCCCAAAACCTGGCTGACCGTGCTCTAACCCATGTGCTCACTTGAGTTTTGGTGCCATGCAGGATGCAGTCCTGCCCATCCATGCTAAAGCCCCAGAAAGCACCATAACAATGTGAACGAAAGAGAGACCTCACTCAAAGCTCTTGCCTGAGGAAGAACACCTGTGACAGGATTTGTGCCTGAAGAGTGTCGGGTGCATATGTGGAAAGAGCTCTATCAGGTCCCTGAGCAGCTGTTCCTAAAGCCGAGGCGACAGGAAGGTGGTGGCCAGGGGCCCTATGGAGACAACAGGATATTCTCATACTGTGTTTGAGATCCACAGCATAATCCACGCTGCTGCTTTCTTAGTGGTATTGTGATATTTTTGAACCATTAGGATGTGTTGCTCTGTTATATAAAAGTGGGCTGTGAGCCCACTTTTAGAAATATCTAGAACCACTGCTGCCCAAGCAGAGGGAAGTGGTCCCACTGTGCCCCCTTGGAGAGAATCATCACCCTCCAGGCCGTTATTCTGGCTCAGAAACTGAACTGAACAGACTCAAAGTAGAAAAGAGGAGACCCGGGATGTAGGAGCGACACTGCCAAGACCAAGGTATAACACGGAGGGATCCGAGGCACATGAGTCTGTTCCATGTGCCATGCTTGCTAGGAGCAAAATTCACATGAGGCTCCCTGGAGCACGATCTAATAAGACTGTTCGCAAAATCAGAGTTGCTTCACAGAAGAGCAGGCTGACTCAGGGGGCAACTAGTTCTCCATCTCTGCGTCATTTGTTTCTGTTCTGAAAATATTACAAGCAGAAGCTGAGCCCAGAGCCATCACCCAGACAGCAGGAGGGTGGAGAGGGTGACGCCAAGATACCTCCATGTCCTTGGAGTCTCCATCCTGGCTGTCCTGTTCCTCCGGGTTCACTTCTCGGTCCCCACAGTGAGACTGCCTGGCCCCAGGTCCTGCTGGAGAGGCAGGAAAAGAGCCAAAGTCCTCTACATCAGTATTGTCTGGGGCCACACAGTACACTGATCACATGTGCAGAGAGCCGAGGCAGAGGGACGCAGTCGTAAAGCCGTGTGCCTCAAATGAAGGAAGAAAATGTCAGTCTTTATGGTGCCTGGGAGACACTGTCATGCTGTGGTCGTGAATGGCAACTCAACTCTATTTTACAAGGTATCTCCCCACCATGAGCTGTGCACTATGATCACACACATGTGCAAAACCTGGTGTGCTGGCCAGGTGTGGTGGTAGCATCTGTAATCTTAGCTACTCAGGAGGCTGAGGCAGGAGGCTCATGAGTTCAAGGCCAACCTGAGGCCCTGTCTCAATATAACATTTTCAAAAAGACTGGTGACAAAGCTTAGTGGTAAAGTATTTACATGAGGCCCTAAGTTCAATGCCCAGTAGAAGGAAATTTAAAAATAAAATAATAAATGAATGTTCTGAATGTTTACGTGATTTGTCCAATTCCAGCTGGCTAGCCGAGGTATTTGGGGCATTTCTACAGACAACATGTGGCATAGGTAAGTGCCCAGTGTATATAGCACAGTGACTTACTACACTGTGGCTTATAATCACTCAACTAGGCCGCATATAAATATTTACATATTTACATATATATATGTATAAATATATATTTATATATATTTATGTATATAAATATATATGTATAAATATATATATTTATATGTACATATATATTTACATATAAATATGTAAAATCTGTGGAGCCATCAGCAAGATACTATGGGGGGACAACAATACTGACTTCCCAGATGGTCATAGAAAGAGCAGAATGCAAAGAGATCATTCCCCTTGACTGATCCATTCATTCTTGTCCATGTTTCCTGAACTCCTTGTGTCCTCCAGGAAAAGTGGGGACTAAAGAGGCATCATTGACCTCACTCTTGAAACAAGGGATGTGGCCTAGTAAGAAATTTTAAGAGTGAAGTAACTTTCAACACATTCACGAAGAAAACCAGTTACCTTTGATAGCTTCTGGCTAACTGGAGACAATAGGATGAAGGGTTTGGGAAAGCCTGGTGGCCTTCAAGAAGCACAGGACCCAGGATGGAGAGACAGAGAGGATGGGGATTAGTCTCCCAGGGGGAGGTCTGCCTGGGGACCCATCTGTGCACCTGTGTCCTGCAGGACTCACCCATTAACCCAGAAGCAGCTGATTCATGTCCCAGCTGTGATGGGCTCTGACCCTCTGCTTCCGGACCTCAGCTGTGCCATGTATATCTCAGAAAGACTCCCAGGTTGATCTCCCGGGTTCTGGTCAGACAGAGCCATGATTGGTGCTTATCTCATCTGCACCCTGGGTGGGTGCTGACAGATGAAATGGCAGATTACATCAGAAGGTGTGGAAACCCAGGTCTGGCTGCAGCCCCTGCAAGAGGCTGGTAGTGAGGCCGTGGCTTGTGCACTCTTGGGGTGAGGCAGGAGGGTGTGGGTTTCTCCTGGGCTCAGTGACACGTTGGCCCAAAGTCCCTGTGTATAGGAGGCCTGGGAGGTGTAGTAGATACTGACAGGAGGAAGGGAGCATCACTTCCTAGCTTTGTGTGTCCCCCACTGGCCTCTGGACCTGTGTGTCTAACCCTCATGGCAGCCTGACAAAAATGAATAAAATTATTCCAATGTGGTAGCCACAGCTATTAGTTCTGGATAATTGGGCCAGATTCCCTCAAGTAGTGAGCAGTAGATTAAGGGTCAGAATCCACCTTCCATTGGTGCTCTGCTCTCCTGCCCTGCAAATTATTTTCCTTGACTTAACAGTACAATGACTATATGGCCCAATGTACCCACCACACTCCCAGTTTATGTCTATTGACCAAGGAAAATTAATAATAGCACCCTTATTCACTCTCAAGAAGAGTCGCAGTGGCAATAAATTATGTGGTCTCCATGGTCACTCTGTCTAACAGGAGCTTGATGTTTTATTTTTTTGGTTGAAAGTGATGCACTTATGAAAACCACAGCTCCAAACTGGGTACAAATTGTCATTTGGCTGGAAATGTGAATCCGGCGTCCCACTATGCTAATGCAATCATCCAGGAAATCTGTCCAGATGCACTGTGTGGAAGGCAGCCAGGCTGGAAGTGACTCTGACCTGGGACTTAGAGCCCTGCTAGGGAACTTTGCCATCTGGTGGCCTGGACTGCTCCCTGGCCAGGATTCTGGTTATACCACTGCTGGAGACCAATGCCCAGGTAAAGAGACAGTCCGTGGGCTGGGACTGTCTGTGGCCAAACGTGAAGAGTATTGCTGACGACAGACTCAAGACTTGGAATGATCCCCACAAAGATGAGAGTTCACGTGTACAACTGGGAAGGCTGGACACTACACAAAAACACCTAACCCATAGAGGCACGTGAAGGCTGGGCAGACCATTTTTGCCAACTCTCAGAGCTGCCTGCTGGGAGATAGAGGGACATCTTTCTCCTTCTCACAGGACTGTGGTGGGCTACTGGGTGGTGGTGGCCATGGTTAAAGATGAAACGCTTCCAACCTGGCTACCTGCCCTGCAGTTGACAATCATAAATCCAGGAGAATCTGAGAAGAGCCAGTAACCTGGAATTAGCAGACTACAGATCCTAACACAAGATGGAACAGTCTTTTGAGGAAGAACAAGAGCCCTGCAATTGACAAAGCACCTGCTTTCTGCCCAGTGTTGTGCTTAGTACCCTGACTTGCAGAGTGGGAGCACCTAATCTCAATTCCTGGTGGTCAGCCCACTGCATGTTACAGGTGAGATCACTGAGGCTTGGGAAGGGAAGCAGCTTTCCAGAGTTAACTCATCACTGGTGTAGCTGGGTTTCAAATTCAGGCTTCCAAAAGTCGTATTCTTTCCACTGCGGGTGTTTAGCTGCCCCTGATGGGCCCTTGATGCTCATGTCAGGGACTTCAGGTGCATGCACTGAGGTGTTAGAAGACAGACCAAGACTTGGGGGTCTGCTCCGCTGTGTCCAGGGCTCCCTGCATGGCCAGTGTCCTTCAGCCCCCTCCCCATCTCCCCATACTGCACCTGTGCTTTACTCCCTGCTCCCATTTTGGGGCTGCCTGTCTTTGTTTCCCAACAAAACCTCTGCCTGCTGACTTGAGCCACAGATGTATCAACTGGCCCAGCTCGGCCAGAGCAGAAAGGATGCTGCCTGTCTAGGTTGCCATGGTGATCATCCAGCGACACAGGCTCCCTGGTCCACATCCCTGGAAAAACTTAGGTGAAACAGAAGTCACTACTGCCCCACTCCTGGTGATGAAGCTGTCTCCTGTGCTCAGATGACTGGCAGGGACACCCAGCTGTAGAGGACACGGCAGCATTCCAGACACAGGAATGGATGCGGAGCTGTGCTGGAGTGGAAGCCGGTATGGTCAGCCCCTTAGTGACTGCCTCGAGTGCCTGTGCCCTTGCTGTGGACTTTGATAGTGACTTCGCTGTGTTCATGTCTTTTCTCTGGAAAATGGAGTGAACTGGCGCCTATGCCATGGAGGTGGTGATGAAGGTCAAATGAGCTGTTCTTTGTGGAGCGTGTGGGACCCTGAGAAGAGTCAGCTGTGGCAAGGGACGGGACTGCCTACACTCTTTCCCACGTGCTTTTTAACCCGGTGCTTGTGCAATGAGCTCAGAGGAGCCTGGGCAGAGAAAGAGGCTTAAAGTGTCACATTTGCAGTCAGCTGATGGTTTGAATGGACACAGGTGTGGCTGGCTGCTGCTGTGGCTGCAGACCAGGTCGTGGGGGGTGGGCACCTGCAGGCATCAAGGGCTTCAGACCCCACGGATGGTTCTCATTTCTTCCTCTTCCATCTCTGAGTCATACAAGGCCATGTTAGTCACGCCCTGATCTGCAGGATCCCACACACCCAGCCCACGACTATGACATCAACTTTGGTGAGGCAGAGAGGAAGCAAAGCATCACACGGCCACAGATGAGCCAGCCAGCCAGAGAGAGCCCTCCTTTTAGGAATGGTAAAGCCCAGCCCTGCAGCACATCAGAATCCCCCAGGAACTAACAAAGACTCAGGGGGCCCCCACTCAGGTTCTAGTGGAACTCAGCACATTACGGGACTGGCCTGAGTGTCCCCTTGTTCCCAACCTAGTGCCATTAGGTATGATCGGCCACCATGGTTGTTGACTTACCTACCTGATAAACTCTTAGGTTTGTTAAAGTTCGGACTGCAGGGTCCCGCCATGAGAGTGGCAGGGAGCACTTGGGAATCTGCATTTAGACATGCCAAGAGGAAGGGGCTCCTGGCAGCACACACTGAGAGATACAGACATGTACAATGAACAAAAGAGAAAATGTAAAAGATCCCATCTACCAAGTCTTCCCAAAGATGTGGTTGTTCTTACTCATTTGGACTAAAAAAATGCAAATGCTGTCCGCGCTCACACCTTGAGCCTCTGAAAACTTTGCCTGTCCTATTCTCATCAGTTTTCCAGCCTTAACCAGCCATGCAACCTCTGGCTTCTCGTTTTTGGAATGCTCAGCACCCAGAGTTACAAAGAGGGCCACATGTAGGTCAACAGCTTTGCAGTAACAAGATAAAAAAGGACGAAGCTGACTGATACCTGGTGTAGTAGCTGAGAACACACATGACGTTCCTTGCTCCCCTTTGGGAGGGGAGGCCAGGAATCAGACTGTGTGCTGTGATTTGAATTTCTTCATCTTCCAGCAATTGAGGAAATGGAGTTGTTGGGCGGACAAATGACAGCACTGATGGGAGAAAAATGTGTCTGACTTTGTGTTGTAATGCCCAAGTAGGAGTTTGTGTTGTGAGAAAAGTATAAAGCTGGTGAAGTATCTGGGGTGCCAGATTTTGTGATAACATGTAGTTGTCCTTTGCAAGTCTAAATGTCCTTGGGCAGGATGAAAAAAATAAGCCTCCTTCTCCTTTGGCTCCTGGGATCCATGGTATCTCCACAAGCTCGTTATACTAATTCCTTTCCATTCTTTGACCACATTGGCTGTCTGTGATATCCATGAGCTGTTTAAAAGTGGAAACAACTTTTGGAAGATAAAGCAAAATTCTATTTTCAAAGTGATCTCAGAATTGGTCATGTTAGTGATAGAAAATTCTATTTTTTTCTTAAACTTAGGATAGTGAGTCAACTTTCATTCTCTTTGGGCAGCTTCTTCAAATAATCGTTATTTGGTCCAGTTTAAGAATCACTGTGACCTGGAAACTTTAGAGCTAGAGACCATAGAGATGATCATGCCCAAGTTCCCATTTTAAAAATGGGAAACTGAGGTATAAGAAGATTAACTTGCCCCAATCACACACAATTAAGAAGAAATAACTTGGCCCAAGATCTTCTCTAGCCTGTACCAGACACACTACTTGACTATACCCCTCTTGTTTTCGTCATATTTGCACAAGCAGCCCAACAGCCTAGTGGTTGGAATTGGTCCCCTTGTGCTCATGGCTCAGGTGTGTCCTTGTACTTCTAATAGATTTGTTTTAATATTTGTTGCTTCCATTAACATGCAAGCTGCAAGATACCAGGGACCCTAGATAACTTGTTCACCTTTCTATTTCTGCTGCCTCTCACAGGATCTGATCCATTAGATATATTGATTAAGTAGCCCTATGATGGTGAAATATATGATGCCACGAAGTAATAGAGGCTGAGATTCAAAGGCTGTTGAGGAATAAGCTAAGGGGTAAGAAGGTAGAAGCTTTCAGGCAGGGGTAACTGCATATGCAAAGGGCCAGTGGTGAGAGACAGAGTGTTGCTTAGGGAGACCTAGGTGTTATTTTTTGCTATGGTTACAGCTGGAGTTCTAATATGATGAGAAACAAGGCTGGAGTTATGGGTGATCTCTACATTGAAAGACCCTTTTCAGCCACCCTTTCTCTGTGTCCTGTTCAGCAGAGGCTCTGATGCCATATCCTCAGTCTCCTCAAACTGACAGGATCATCTATCCCAGATTCTCAGTTTGCACAAGCTCCATTCCAGTTTTCCAACATGGTCACAGCTAACAACTGCCACTTCTTCAGTACTTAGTGAGGACCCAGCAGTATCCTGAGCTTTTTATAGAAACACAGTTCCTTCCTGATCATCTGGCTATTGTGGCTTACTTCTCCAGAATAGAATCTTGCTCTGAACTACCAGTCTGTTGTTAGCAGCCCTATCTCGAGGACCCAACAGTATGCTTTACATCTTCCAGTCCTGAATTTCCTCTATCTGAGCTCCCTTTGAGGAGCCCCAGAGTCCCTGAAGTCAGAACTGGGCTGGCTAACGTCTGGTGGAAAGTCTGTTCACGGGACAACCCCGATGTGAAGCTTTCTGAAGAGTCGGTCGGAGCCTTCCTAAGGCCCGGGACCCATGGTTTCCTCTGAGATACTAGTTCCTGCGCCAGCAACTTGAGTGCTTAGCTGGACAGATACCAAGACTAATGGCAAAGTGGCCTTAGAGGCAGGAACACCTGGCTTTATCTTTTGCAAGCCGTGCAATTTTGGGAAAGTTCCTCCCTGTCTCTGAATCCATGTTGTTAGGCATAAATGGGGAGCAATACTCTAAAAGTGGGTTGAGGATTTAACCAGGCCTGTTAAGACTGTAACTGGTTCACAGTGGGATGGAAGGAGCCACAGCTGCTATTATTGCTGAACTGTTTGCTCTCAAGAGAAGGGAGCCACCTCCTGTGTTCCAAACAGGGAAGGAAAGTCAATTAAAACAACGACTTGCAAATCTCCATTCACTGCTGCTGTGAGGAGAATGGATTGTCTTGTTCATTTTATGTCCTGAGTCTACAAGTAAATTGCAAAATCCTTTTTATTGAAAAATCCTTCCATCTTTTGCAAATGTTTATTGAGTGCATGCTATTTGCTGGGCATGCAGAAGTAGTGAGAATAAATGAGCTGCTGATCCTGCACTAAATGGGGAGCTGGAGAAAGGAGAGCAGTTTTCCTCTGAGCGTGAGGGGAGCTGGTGCAAGCACAGAATGCTGAGCATTATTTACTCAGAGTCACTCAGGATCTCACACGCGCCTCTCACCACCTAAACAGGCATGTGCTGACAACGTGTTCTCCAACACAACATATAATTCCTGCCACACGTTGGTATTAAACACATACATGTACAGTCAGGGTTATATATGTGTAATCAATATATAGGATACATTTAACTAGTCATATGTAATTAGGATTATGCCAATAATACCTATATTATAGTTATATATAAGGTGTAATTTTACTATAATTCTACATAGCATACATTATAACCATATTAACATGATTATTAATCTAATCATATTATATCTAATATGATTATAATATGTAATATAATTATTACATTACTAATAAAATATTATGTAGTGTACATTAACTTGGTATACATAATGTTAACTACATATTAATATACGTTCTATACTTAATATAGTACATGCATGTATACTGTATATA